>VYZP01046159.1:2116-106065 GCA_013400635.1 Hypocryptadius cinnamomeus | reverse complement strand
TACTTACTAATACATGAGTATGATTAATTGAGATGCCTGTTTGGATCCTACTCTGCATAATGAAGCTTGAGCACTGTCAGGTGCAGCCTATGGGCCTGTTTCTGTCTTCCAGGAAATGACAGGGAATCACAGAGATAATCCACACCAGCTAAGGCTGCAGGACTGTACTGAGGAAACTCTCACAGAGAAGGTAACAGGCACATCTTACTTCAGTGATCTGGAAGATTTACCCCTTCCTGCCCCATTCTCTGCCTTTTCCTCCTTCAGCTTTTACTCTTTTATGTATTTACTGATTTATTGTCACCACGGCAATGACAAGCCAAGGGTGACACTACTGACCTGCTTCTGGAAAGCTGGTGTGAAATCAGGAGTCACCTTCCTGAAAGTCAGGTGCAGAAAAGAGTAACCCTTTAGTGCCTGGTTGAGCTATAAATTCCCCACTGGGGTTTCGTTTTGAATGTGGGTATTTTCAAGATTGATACATTAGTGTTTTGGGTATAAACAACACTAGTCATCTGTCTGATGCTGACTCCTTCTGAGGTAAGTTAAAGCAGTGACTGCCAGAAACTGAGTCCCCAGATATCAATAATGTTGTGCCTGTGACATTGCTCACCCCAAGTGTGCAGCAGAAGCTTGGTGGCTGGATGGACAGAGGGGATGGCAAGGCAGTACATCCCAGAATGGTCCCCACTGCATTCCTCCTTCCCAGCCCCACCTTGCCACTGTGTGGGTTACACATGGCTGTGAATGAAAAGCCTTTGGCTAAATTGTTCCCTACATTGTTCAGATGAACCATGGAGGAGATAACCCAAGGTCAACAACCTGGGCTGTATGGTGGTAAATTGTAGGCTGGATAGCTTCCTTCTCAGAGGGGTAATTGAGACCTGCTTTGGTTGAGGTGAATGGTTTAAAGGTGTTTGAAAGAAGAATCTGGTGTCTGCATGCTTTCTTTGTGTAGCTTCTGGGGGCTGAAGAGTGAAAAAGGGGACAAAAGGCTGCCTGGCCTAATTCTTTGTGTCGGTGTGGAGGATGTGTATATGGATCAGTGCTGTTTTGCTGAGGAGCCATGCTCTGATAATGAATAGAAAGCTGCTGAGCTTACTGCTCCACAGAGCAATATACCTTTTTCTGCAAAGTGGGCTACTAACACTTGTGACACATCTTTTCTAGTCCCTCATTACAATACCTTAACTTCCGTTTTCTTTTTTAGAGTTAGCAAGGTAGTTCTGCTAGATCTAGCTCTGAGGGGAAGGATGCCAGTAGAGTTGCTGGAAGGGCAATAAAGTGAGGCTGGTGTTCAAGAAGCAAGGCATGTTCAGGGTGTTTTGTTTCAGTAGGAAACTGGGTTTTGATTTGCAATGAGAAAACCTCTCTTCCACTGAGCATCTTTTCTTAGAGGTTTGCTGGTGTTCCATTTCCATGGCAGAGCCATTTCAAGCCTTCCCAAGTCTCTGACCTTGGTACTCCACTTGTAGATTCTGTGTCCTGTAGTGCTTGTCTTGCCATGCTGGCAACATAGACCACAAATACCCATGTCATACATGAGCAGTGGGTCTGAAACATTACAGTGTGTACAAAGCAGCTGGGAAGGCCCTTTCAGGCCAGGACCCCAGAGCTGAGCATAGTTCCCAGTGAATCACACCAAGAATTTCTGCTCAGAACCTCCTTTCTCCTATGCTGTCTGAATCTGAAGCCACAGCTCTGTGGAACTGAATGGTCTCCCAGTTGAGCTGGCCTTTGAAGGAGAAGTGTGGTGACGTGGGATTGGAAATGGCAGGGACAATATGCAGAGTAGTTCAGCAAGGAACACTCCAAATAGCCCCTGAGGGCAGCTGGGATTCACTGAGAATAACTAAGCCTGAGATGTCTGTGTGATTCACGGTGGCTTTTTGGATTCCTGTCTAAATGTCAGGACCAAAAAATTCAGACTCTGCAGCTGTTAACGAAATGATCTCTTGAGAGCAGCTCTGCATGTAAGGGATGCTTATTTTGTGCGTAAAATTTGGAAGGCCATCATTAGCTTTTTTCTTGACTCTTATTCCCAGGATGGTGAAAAACAATTTCATTTGCAAATAGTAGATTTCAAGGTCTATGATTTGAAAAACCTTCTTGAAATGCTAATGCAAGCATTGTGTACTGTCTCTGTGGCCCAGGGCTTGCCCAATAGCTTCCTTATTGCATTAGCACCATTGAGTATTCTTCTCTTGTACTCATTCCCTGCAACAGAGATATTGACAGAGGGATCCCTTTGAGTCTTTGAGTTTTCCTGACCGTGGAAAAGAGTAGAGATAGGTATTTGGAGAAGAATAGTGAGAGTAATTATTTTTTCTATTGGTGCGATGTATGGAACAACAGATTTTTTTTTACCCTGAGCCATGTGAAATAGATATTGTGTAAACTTTTGGGCTGAACAAAAGATTCAGTTAGCCAGATAAAACAAACTCAAAGGGTGTAATCTGGAGGAAAATAAGCAGAAAATTATAAAGAGAGGTGTGCAGTGGAGTAGGAAGACAGTCAACTTTGTGAACCACATGGCCATCCGTGTTTGCAGGGGCTGGTATGTCCTCTGAAATGGATATGTGGCTAAGTGTAATCACTTATTCTGTGTATGTGACTTGGTCAAAAAAAGTTCAAAGTCCCAACATCCTTCAGTTTAAATAAAATACTCTGTTGTGTTATTAAGATTTTTAAATGCCTACAGTAAAACAGAATCATCATTTTGAACACGTGTTTTGTTATTTTAATACTTATGATTTGAGTGTTTTGCTTGTTGTACCATTGAGTGACATGACATTTCACTAAATGATATAATATTTCATAATTTTGCCACGTTCAAACATAGATTAAATGTATGGGATGGAATTCAGGAAAGTACGTGGGAGAGACTATGGAGAAGAAGAAAAGGAAGAGGAATGTTTGGGGACAGATAGTTCTATAAGCTGAAGGACCTGTCCATGAAGTATTGTTGGGCCTAGGTTTTGAAGGCTGCATTGACAAGAAAGAGCAGTTCTGGGATTTCTAATAGGAAGCTGTTGGATGAGGAATATGGAATTAGTCTGAGTGAAGAGTGAAATTTTGGGATCATGTTTTTGAAGAACGGTTGTGATAGGAATTGGGCTGTACTGGGACAGCTCAAAATGACCTGCACATCAGAAGTTATGAGAAATTTGTATTTCAGAAAGCAGGTGTTTCTAAAATGAGGGAAATTCAGTCATGCTGCCAGCTGCTCAGAGCAGATGACATCCTTGTCAGCTGTATTTCTGTCACCCAGCAGCTGTCTGGAATTCTAGTTAGAGGTGCCCTTCTGAGCTCTGGGTATCCTGAGTCCACAACAAGAAGCCTGGAATGCTGACCTGGCTCATTATTCCTGAGCTGGAGAGCCTGGAAAGCATCACATCTTTTCTCCTGTGGCTGCTCACCTCTGCAGTTTGTCTCAAGTCCTTTAATGGGAACCTGATTTGGATTTGTCAGAAATTCATCATCCTAAGCTATAGCAGTCCAAGTCTTTGGCCCAGTGGGATGGCATTTACATTTTGAGTGCTCTGTAGAGCGTAGTCCTTGCATGTGGCACATTACCAGCTTCTGAAGGGCATTCAGTGCTAAATGGCCACACCAGAGATTTGTGAGACAAAATGTTCTCATATCTACTGCTTGGTCATGAAAAAAACACTTAAGTGCACAAATAAAAAGATACAAATTTCGTTTCCTGGTGCTGTGTTTCTGCTGCATTTCTTAAAATGGGGCACGAGTTCAAAGCATGCCTGGCACTGTGGTTTGCAGTAGTACTTGGTGGATCCTCATCCCACTGAAACAGCTGAAAAGCCACTGAAACATGTGACTTGACCTGCCTTAGTTAAAGTCAGCAAAAATGGCAAGAGAGAGTGAGACCGGAGACT
The DNA here is from genome assembly GCA_013400635.1 of Hypocryptadius cinnamomeus. NCBI lineage: Eukaryota > Metazoa > Chordata > Aves > Passeriformes > Zosteropidae > Hypocryptadius > Hypocryptadius cinnamomeus. The sequence continues at coordinate 102,169 of VYZP01046159.1, read as the reverse complement.
CCTGCAAAGGTGACTCCAAAGTTCCTCTGCTCTCCTGGGACTTTCCTCAGCGTTGTGCTTTTTCCAAGCTCTGAAGTGCAGCTATGCTTTAAAAGCCCAGCAGAGCCAGAGGCATTTTTTCCCCTTGCTTTCATTAATTTTTCTTGACATGCTGATGTTGCTTTGCAGACAGAAATGCTCTGTTGTGGTCTGTCAGAAGCAGGAGGGAGAGCCAGTGTCAGCCACATCATCTGGACCAACTGCTTGAGAATCAAATTCACTTTTCATTCATTAGTGAACCTGCTGTGTGGGAAATTGGGATATACTACTTCTGATGGTTGCAGGTTACACAGCACAGAATAGTGGCATGGGTAAGCTATGAAATAGCTTTCTGTATGACCAGATATGGTTAGAGATCAGAAAGCCCAATAGAAACCAGGGTGCTCAGGCTTGCAGTCAGATTTCTCATTTTGGCCATGCCTACCCTCTGTGCTGTTAAGAAGCCTACCAGTTTTCTGAGCAGCAAAATGTTTCCTGCCCTCTTCCCTTTTTACTCTGGATATGTGATGTGTAACAGGGTGGGGTGCAGGTGCCTCTCAGCTCAAGCTCTGCCCTGGCAGGGAGGTTCCATCACAGACCTCACGGCCTGAGGGGAGCAGGCCAGGGGAGGATACCTGACTGAGGTAGTGGACAAGGTCCATTTGTCATCTGCACTGTGGTATTTATTCACAGAGCTCAGGATACCTGACTGAGACAAATCCAAGACCAGATCTGCCAGCCCCATCAGTCTCAGAAGCCTCTGTCTTCTCAGAGCTTCATGGGAACCCTGTTGTTGAAAAAAGAGCATTTCATCACAGTGCTTGATTGTGCTGCACAATGACAATATCCAATGCTGCAGGGAACTCCCTTCTTCATAAATCTCTGTGAAGTGACTCAAGGAACTGAAAAGACTATATTGCAATCAGCTGGGGAATCAGTGCCATCTGATAGCTCTGTAGCATCTGCGCAGATTTTCTGTAGTACTCTTGATCTCTGCAGGTAATCATGGAAAGAGTCCTGGAGGAGAGGAAACAGCCTCAGCAGTAGTGGTAGTTTTCTGTAAGGACAGGTAAAACCCAAATGTGAAGAGTTAGGAGGAGGGGGGAGCTGACACCCCTTTCCTTCCCTGGGCATGCCGTGTTTCAGGGGTGGGATGTGGTTCCTCAGCCAAGGGATGGTGCAAACCCGGCTGCATTGGTTGAAAATCTGCAGCAGAGTAACACACACCATGCTTGAGAGCTGGCTCTCTGATGGCCCATGCTGCCTATACAGCAGCACATTCTCTGACTGGTTTGGCCCATGCCCATTAGTGCTCTCTGAGGTGCTGCCCAGTCAGTTTGTGAAACAACTGGTGGGAGCAGCCGTGTCCAAAATGCAGCAGGGCTGTGGTTGCACCAAGTTTGTCTCTCTGCACTTTAAGCAGGCCTCCACTGCTATTCTGGCAGGCTTTGCACCTTCAGACACCCCACCATGCCCCCACACCATCCTTCAGGCATGCAGCCAGTTTTGTCTTCATGGCATGGCAGAGGCACTCTGATTTCACACCAAACTTCACACCCACAGGTTATGCACCAGCTTCTCTGTTCTCAGTGAACCTATCTGCTTTTAATTCTTCTCATTTGAGTAAATCTGAGTCTCCTCTGTTTCCAAAGTCATCATGGCCCAGCATTTGCTCTTTACAGACCTATACTTGAAGCCTGGAAAGAGTGGAGCACATTTGAGTTGATGGATGGGAGTCCCCTCATACCTGAGTCTTTTCGTTCTAGAAAGTTTTCACCCCACCTTTACAAGGGCAAACTCAACTTTTTTCCACTGCCAGTGGCAAGCAAGTACAATACTCCTCAGTGAATCTATAACTTGGGCAAAAAGGGGAAAACTTTAGCTACTGGATAATTCATGGCATCCCTGCAGTAGTTCTTCTCAGTTTGTATGTAATACTTTTCTCAAATTTACACTGAAGATTTTCTTGGGGTCTTCTTTATGGTGCTATTTTGGGTAATGTAAGATGCTATTAGGAAGTAAAATGCCACTGCAGAACATGAACACAGCTCATAAAGTGATGATGAGTTTTTGTAGCTGCTTCTTTTAGAGGTGTGTTTATTATGCTCTGAACTCCTCACCAAGTTCAGAGAAGCTCAGAACCACAAAGCATCTTCCTGAGTGCAGTTTCTTTACATTTAGCTTCATCCTTACTGTCTTTTCTTCCAATTGTCATCATTTCTGGCTTATAGGCAATGCAGGAGAAGGGGGACTTTTCTCAATAGCCAGCCATCATGTTTACCTGTGAAACTTCTGTCCTCTCTGACTGCCAGTGCTGCATGTGGTACCCCAGGACTTTGTCTGAGAGCTACTGCTGTGTCCTGCTGGCTGTCCAGACAAGGGACAGGTCTTTCCATGGGGACAGCAGCAGACACTGGGGCTCAGGGTGACCCCCTCCCTGCTGGATTCAAAGGATCAATTCAACATCCGACTCATTAATTTCCTTTTGTGATGAGACATACTTTGACTTGAAAGTCAATTTGAATAATTTATTGAGAAGGGATGGATGAATATTAGCCTGGGACATATTTTGCTTAAGGTCTGTAAACAGCAAGAACAGTTTTGCTTTTGAATTCCTGTTCTTTAAGAAGAACTCGCAGGATATATTCTGTGGGGCAGAGCCACACGTGTCATCCTCTGTGTCCAATGAACAGCTTGCTTTTGGAAGGTGTAGTTATGAGCACTAGTGAATCAGTTCAAAATGCACCTACTGCTTCACTGATTATTGCAGCACCAGAAGGACACCTTGCAGCTTCTGCAGCCAAAGCGTGCTGCCCAAGGTAGGGAGCTCAACTTGTTACCAGCTCCTCCCTCACTGAAGTTATCAGACTGACCTTTTCATCACCTTTACTAGCAGACATTTGTCTGCCCGCTGCTGAGTCAGAAGCTGCTGTCTCAGCTGAGAATACCCTGCTTTGTGAGTCATGCACTGTCTCTACAGGCAAACTGTTTAAAGGGCATGGTTGAATGTTGGCTGTTTCTGTGCTCCTTGAGCATCATGCTGCCAAGTGGATTGAAAGGTGTCTGGAAATGTTGCATCATGTTTTATCATTTTTCTGAATATCCTTCTGAAGCTACTCTAGCTCTCTGTATTGATTAGCATTACTCTGTGATTCCAATTCAAGTATGGGGTTGAGGAAATGGTGGGCAAGTCCTCCTTCCCAGCGGATCTTGTGATGGGTACACTGACGTGTCAGACAGTGAGTCATCACAAATTTGCTTGATTTTGTTAGGTTAGCCTTCATTTTTCTAAGCCCTCCAAGTGGCCATAACTGCTTTATTGAGTGGCCGACTTCAGAGAAATGTCAAGATCTACAAATAAGCATCACACAGAAGTAATGCCTGCCTGCTCTGTGTGTTCACTTCTGAGCTCTGCTAGTCATTAGTAGCCAAAATGCAATAGCATTCCCTAATGGGAAAGGTCACATCTCTGTCAAATTGTTAGAAATACATATCTGTGTGTAAAATGTACATGTGAATATACACACATACACATTTATATATGTGTGTCTGTATATATGTGTATGGGTGCATAATCCTAAATATTCATGACCAGGATGGATGTTATAGATACCAAGCTGAAATCAGTAATATTTTGGAAAGTCTGATGAAGAACATGATTTATAAGCCCATGATGTAACTTTTCAAAACTATGTAGGAGAAACAGTGAAGGATTTTATCATCAAATGAACACACATGTTCCTTGGGCTTAGCTACTGTAGAACAAGGTGTGTTTTCTCCCATCTTGTAATTGCCAGGCATCTAATTTTTCAGCACTTTATGTTTAATTATACAAATTAGTCTGCTCTAGCCTTTGCATTCAAGCCAAGTGATCAGTTTGCTGCCAATTACCGTGGTCTTTGTTATAGCACTACGCCTGACAAATTCAATAGCTAAAATGCTTTGTGTTTCTGCTAAGAAGTACTGGCTTTCACTTCAGGCTGTGACTTGCTGAATCAGATATCATAGGGATCTGGTCATGAATCTGGCTATGAGTTCTCCTCAAGTTTGGTTAAATGTTAAAGTCTGAGTTGTTTTTTTTTTTTCCTGAGAAGGATTTCTTTTTTTTTTCCCAAATGAATACAAAATTAGGATGGTTCATTTCTTGTATTTCAAACAGAAATTAATAACATCTGCTGGCAACAGCAAGTGTTAACTGCACAGAAAAAGCCAACTGCAAAAATGTAGAAAGAATTACAGCTCTTTAAAAAATGTGAAGGATTTGTATGAAGTCTTGCCACTGAAGACATGAAGCTTCTTTCCACAGCGGTACCTGAAAGAGGTACCACTTCCTCTAAGCTTATTTGGTATCCAACTGGTTCTTTCTATTCCATCAAACATTCCTGGTAGGCCTTGCCTTTGCATGAAATAAACTCCATTCTCCTACAGCAGAAGCACTAGAAAATAGCAATGTGTTGTTTAACTATACATCAAAGTCTGCTAACTAGATGTTTTTCCCTGTTGGTGAGGGAAACTGGCTGTAAGCTGGGTGCAGCCCCTAGTAAATTGTGATCAAGCCAGCTTTCAACCTTCTCTTGGATGTACTGAACAAATAAAGATGCCTTTCACTGCAAGGAATGTTTTGTGTTTTGTTTTGTTTTGTTTTGTTTTGTTTTTTCATAGCTGCAGTAATTTTTGAGGTTCTTTTTCTTGGGTTTTAGGTAAGGTGACTTGGACATATGCAGTAGATTCGAACACTATTCTGGATCCTTGGTGTTTTCAGAATGCCCCTGACTGCCAGGTGCTTGCATGATTCCTTTGGGGCTGAGGAGCTCAGCCCCAGAGCACAGGGCCTGGGACTCCTCAGAACAATGGTTTAGACCTGGGCAAATCCCTTGGAGATGGAGACAGACAGTTTTCCCCTCTGCTATGTGGGAATTAAGAATATTTCCCTTTTTTCCCCTTTGAATAGCTTCTCATGGACAGTTTATAAAATAAGTTTGTTCCATTTCAAAAGAGAAAACATTTTCCACAGTGCTGATTTTGGTGGGTTCACACAGACATTTTTTCCATAGTAGTCTTTGTTTATGGGTGGGAGAAACCTTCTTAAAGTCTTTCAGGACAGTGGAAAAATATTGCTAAGATCCTTAACATGCTCTTCAAAAATGTGCATGATGTGGACCAACATATTTATGAGTAATTGGTGAAAATGGGAGTATCAATCCTTTTCACACTCAGGTTTATGAAGTAATTAAATGCTCTCAGACACACAGACACCATCAACAAAAAGATGCAAGTTACCTTTGTTTTTGACTGACAATATTTAGGTGGGGCAATAGCCTCTCCTGCAGTTTGATGACCATGAATTTAGTTGAAAAGAGCCAAATGATCATTTTGTCTAATACATTTTAACACACACACAATAACACACTTGAATCATGCTTACAGGCCTGGATGGTGGCACTGTGCATGGGTTTGCACTGTTCTTCACTTGGCTTTGCCAGCAGTGGCCTGGAAGAACAAAGATGCTCTGCAGGTTTCAGCCAGCATGTGCTTATTCTGGGCTGTGCATGGCCATGTCAGGCTGCATTTTTATTGCTGTTTTGACCTCAGCTCAGTAGTTCCAAGGTGGAGGGATATGGCTGCAGGCTACCCCACATCTGTGATGAGCACATAACATGTCTCATGCAGAAAACAAACAATTTTGGAGCTGTCTCCTGGGTGAGTTCCTATAGTGGACAGGGTTATGCACTGATATTAGCACTTCTTTGACTCCTGGGAGGCATAAATACACAAGTGCTATATCACCCTCAGTTTCATGTCACTGATTATGCAAATTATGCCCTAGTTAGTTTACATTTGGCAAGTAATTTGCACAGATCAATGAACGTCAGGTGATAAACCCATGTGCTTTAGTGCAGGTAGAAAACTGTCAGCCCTGCTGAATGCCTTTATACAGCTGAGTTGCTTCCAGGTTTAGCTGCTAGCTATGCCCTCATCTCAATGGCTGCTGTGCTTTGAGCAAGCCAGGTAGTGCTTATCCATCCTTCCCTTCTTGCATCTTGGCCTTTCCCACTTATTGGCCTGTGCCAAGTGTCTTGATGAAAATAGGAATGAGATGCATGGATGTAGGCTGATAAAATTAATTTGATGTTAGGGCTCTAAACATATGGCATTTGGATAGCAGTGGGATTTAAATCAGTGATTTGTAATTTTTAAGGTGGTTAACTTACTGGTGTTTGGATGTAAGAGGTGCTTAGTCTGCTTGTAAATACTTGAGTTTAAGGTTTCTCAACTGAGGTATCCATCCTTCCAGTAAATGCTACTTAAAAGTGGATTATCTCCATTTTGAAGACCAGGAATAAGTTACCTAAAGACAGGTTGACCTATTACATGCTGTACTGGTGAGTTCCAGAGGACTTTAAAAAGACCATTTGATATTAGCCTGATTTCTCTTGATTTGTCAAGCAGGCTATGGGTGAAGTGTTGATTTTATATAGCAGAGCTGGATACTTTTGCTCTGAAAGTCATCCTGACAGAGAGTGTTAGACTCGACCTGCCATGATGAAGCCCTGATTTCTGTTTCCAGGCAGGTGTGAAAAGCCCTCTGGTAATGCTTGCAAATTGCAAAATGTCAAAAGCTGCCTGGGGAAGAGGCAAATACTAATGTCCTGTTCTCCTGACTGGCAATTTGGTACCTAAGCCAAATAGTTTTCATTCCCTTGTCCATGCCTGAGATTGTATCTGAGCCCTGCAGAGAGGTGACACACCTGTCAAATGCACAAATCATGAGAGGTGGGTGAAGTCTGACAGGCCTGCACCATTAGAGGACCAGGAGCTGATCATGTCACTGCCAAATTCACCCTGGGCTAAGGCAGGAGGGACCTGTGGGATGTTTGACCAGAGCCCTTCTGTAGTTTTTTAGCATCATATCTTAGTGTCAGAGCACTGCTCATGGCTGTTTCTTGAAATTCCCCTTGGATCTTTTTTATATGTGATAAGTGGGAACCAAATGAACAGGCTGGGTTTTTTGTCAGATTTTGGCTGAATTGGTTTTTGTGTTGACTGCTAACCTGCCATGGCAACACAGTAGATTTTGTGTGTTGCAATGGAATGGCTGGGTTGTTTGGGTACATGTACAGAGTTGCTAAACTTAGTTTTGGACTACTCATCTAGAAAAATGTTTTGCTTGGATAAGCAGGCTCCTAAATGGCTCTGCAAAATCCATGATGAACAAAAAGCAAGGATTTAGAATATCATAGAACCACAGAATGGTTTGGGTTGGAAGAGATCTTAAAGATGTTCTTGTTCCAATCCTCTGCTGTGGACAGGGACACCTTCCATTAGACCAGGTTGCTCAGAGCCCCATCCAACTTGGCCTTGAACACTTCCAGGGATGGGGCATCCACAGCTTCTTTCAGCAACCTGTTCCAGTGCCTCACCACCCTCACAGTAAACAATTTCTTGCTAATATCTAATCTAAACCTACTCTCTCTCAGTCTAAAGCCATTCCCCCCTGTATCCTCTTCACAAATATTTTCACAACTTGCCTCTTTGCCCCTGCTCCCTGTGGCATGTCAAGCTTTCTGTTTTGCTCAGATGCACTAAACAATTTGAAGATAAGAAATCTTGAGTGTATGCTAGAGGAGTTGCATGGTTTGAGACACAACTGAAGAATATAGGTATGTGGGCTACTAAAATTTGCTCCTGCACATCTCAGAGGTGGATGAAGGCACTGCAGTGTCATCTCAAGGGGAGAGGTGCTGCCACAGAAAAGACTGCACAAGTTCGAAGTGCCTCCTCTGCCTTGCTCTGCAGCGTGCAGTGGGGCATTGCTGCCAGCTCAGGGGAGGCTCCTCACTGCTCATGGGCAGCTTTCTGCCCATCCCACGCAGCCCTTGCTAGCTCCACACAGAGGGAAAATCCGTGTGCAGTTCTTGCCTTTCTGCCTGCTGTCCCTGTCAGCGAGTCTGCAGTGCCTCCTCTGGGCTCAGGGACGTGTCTGCCATGGCACACGGCAGTGTCTCGGCTCTGAGGCTCTGTTATTGCCACAGTCCCTCTGGCCTGATGCCAGTAGGGTGTCTTGTTTAGGGCAGCTGAAATGCTGAGTGGTTGAGGACTGTTGTGTGCATCTTTGCTCTTTGCTGCCTGTTACGTTTGGCATCTCTTTTTCCGTTTTGTTGTTGTTTTGAAGCTCAGTCTCATGAATGGCTCTAAAAGTAAGTGGCAGTAAAAACAACTGGTTTTTAATCCTTTTGGGTAATCACGTAAAAGAAAGGAGATGGCATTGTCTACAACTACTAAGTTGTTGACTTGAGAGTAAATAAACTGCCAAAGCTAGAGGAGGAAATTAGCCATGCCTATTTCAAACCTCATTCATTTCTTACCCCTTTCATCCTCGTGACCAGTGTCTTCTGCTGACAAAGAACCAATTGGTTAAAGGCCTGGTGCTGCCACCTCTTCCCTTGTGTGATGTATCCACACAGTTCTCCCCCTGAACTGCTCTGGCAGAACTAGGACCAGGCTTATTCCTCATCCTCTCTTCTTACCCTATTGCTCCTAAAATGCTTTCAGGCCTTCATCAGTCATTCTGAAGGGCACACACTCATGTTGTTGTGCGGTGAGAGATAAAAAGAAAGGAAGGAAAAAATTTTTCCAAGCTGTCTGCAGTTGGAGCTGACAGTGACAGCCACTGAGTAGAGAAGGTGTATTTTGGTCAGCTGAGCCATTTTTCTGTGAATCACCTTCCCTTTTTCATTCAATCCCATTCTGCTCCAAGAAGCCATCAACAAACTCAATAACTCAACAAAAACAAACCATATATCTGCTTGAGAACAGACCATTAAGTCTGTAGCATCCCACTTGTGAGCTGTATAGCTATGGATTGGTTCCATGTAGTTAGGGATCCTGCCAAAGGCTTTTCAGAAGTGACTAACGGTTCTGTGAGCATCAGTTTTTGGCACCTGAACACCCACCTCCTGAAAGTCTCATCCATTATACATGCTGCTACAGAGCAGGCAGCCCAGTCCTGCCTCAACAGGGCACCGCTCTGGTTTCCAGGGGGAACAGATTAAGTCTTTGTGCTTCTCCCTCCTCGTGTTCACTGAGGCTGTGCCATAAATAGTGTCACCCTAATGTGCAAACCCCCAGAATTTGTTTGGGTATCTCCATAGTCTTTATGGTAAATTGTTAGGATTGTCTAAAATTAAAACAGACTTTCTGGGTTGTTTTTTTTTTTTTTTCAGCAAAACTGGCAAAATTTTATCTTGATGACATTTGATTTAAAAAATATCCCTTCAACTGAGTTGTTTGATATACATTTCTCTGCATTTTTTTGCATAAATCTAGCCAATAAGAATAAACCAGAGTGGGTTGGAGTAAACAAAAACAATCTTCCTTGCTCATGACTCTCACCAGCACTGTTGTTTTGTACAGCCCTTTTTAGAGCCCCAGTTGTTTTGTACAGCCCTTTTTCTAAACACCAGCACTGCTGGAACAGTTGAGAAATCCACCACTGTGTTCAGCAGAGCAGGAACTTCCCTCAGGTGCTCTGAACCCAATCCTGCAGAGGCAGACTTTGTGCTGTGGCAGAAAGAAGACAAGAGTCTGACCCAGCTGGGCTGCTCTGGATGCTGCTGCTGTGGACAGGGCCTGTGGGTGTGCCAGGGGACCTGCTGCTGGTGCTGTCACCCAAAAGGACACCAAGCACCACTGCTTCCCCGTGACCGACAAGCCCCAGCTCTCACATCCCTCTGCCTGGCTTACAGACACATCTTCCAGCCTGGATTTTCCATGGAAGGGGTGAACTTGTGGTGCATCCTTCTTTCCTGGTCAGGTGTAGTGCAGTTCTGCTCAGACTGGCAGGATGCTCTGAGCCCCCTCTGCCTGATGTGAAACCCTGGAGCCTGGAAGTCAAGGTTCATTTTACAGCAAAGTCAGTCTTGTGCTGCAAGAAGGTTGTTACGTTGAGTGAAAGATCATCAGATATCTCAGAATGGACCTCTCCAGTTCGATCTCTTGAATAAATTTAATGAGGAATTGCTGGTGGTTTTACAAAGCCAGCTGATAATTATCAGTTGAGCTTGACATTTCTGCTAATGGATTAATACAATTTATTGTACTGTGGACTTCTGTGTAGAGAAGCCAATTTCACTTTCAGTTCTATGTGAAAGATAATACCCAGCATTATTTCTAGAGACATCTTAATTTAAAATCACAGATAATTTCAAATGCAATTCAAATTCTTGCAAATCTTTGCTCTTCTGCCTGGTCAAAATTATAGTTATTTACTTAACTCCACAACTGAGCTGAAAGCATTTCTTCTTTGCAGAAGACTCATTGCCCTTTAGAGAGATAAGATTTGAGTTCTGACTATCATGAATTCTTCTTATAAACTCCCTCCAATGAAATGTGTTTCAAAACCACACACATTGCACTATTTTTCCCTATCTGCATACATATTCTGCATGCTCTGGTCTGCAGTTCATTCTGGTCTCTCACCTTCCTTTTGGAATGGTTTGCTGCCAGCTTAATCCTGAACCTCCCTTTGGCACTGAGAAGAGAAGGAAACTCTTCTAAAAGTGTTGCCATGGAATGATTTTTTGTAACTGTTAGTGATATTAAGAAAGACTCCAAGCCTGATGGCTGCAAGGGAATTTTAAAGTTTAACTAAGGGAAATTAAATGTTTCAGTGGGAAGAAGGTTTTGATTGGAAGTGGATAAAAAACCTGTCAGATAATTATGGGAAAAATAGGTGTCCTATGCTCTTATTAAACTACTATCTACTTATACCAAGTGGTGAACTGCCCTTGCTGGAATACCAAGGCTGTTGAAAAGCAAAGCCCAAGGAGTCTCAGCAAAGCACTAAGTATATGGTTATTCTTAAAATAATTGAAATTAAGGCATCAATGTTTTTAAAACCTCCATTAACCTTTGATACTCTAAGGTATCTTTACTGGACTGTTAACACCAGATGCATTTTTCACTCTGTGGGCAGTTATTTTTGCATAAGTTTTCATTGCTGTCATGTTCAGATGCTGTGGATGACTTTCTAAAATACAGTTATTTCCTTGAAATTCCTGCTGGCTCACACTCCACAAGTTTTGTTGCACAAATTTGTGTGTGTAAGAACAAAATAAGGAGTCCTTTTCTGTTCCCATACCAGGTTTTATTGCCAGGCTATGTCTACTAAATGGGCAGATTTACTTGACATTCCATGAAACAAGGCAACTGGGCAGAAAATGATATCTTTGAGGCTACATGAAAAAACCCACCACTTTCTTTTTCTCTTGGAATTCCTACAAAGCACATACGTGAATGAAACCTCTTGTCAGTTTGTGTGTGAAGACACATTTTTTCTGGGCAGTTCTGGCTCCTCCTGCTCACTCTGCAAGGTTCTGTGATGAACCAGCACTGTTCTGAATGTGAGGTACATGACACAGGTGCACAATGCTGGCAGAAGAGTTGATTAAGAAAAAGAAAAGCACATATAATTCAAATTAATGGTTTCATCCAGATGTGGCTGATTAGTCAGATGTCCAAACACTGTTTGTCCAAGAGAATATATTTTTGAGAGACTTACACAGAACTATTCTGAACATCTAGCTTCCAGGACTGTAGTTTCATATTTTGAGGGTGACAGATTATAAGGGACTCAGATGTGAAGCCCATTTTTTTTTCTCAGTAAAGAGGATTAACTAGAGGAATCAATGAATGAAAGGAATGATGGATTTGCCATCCCTTGATATCTTCATAGCCAGTCTGAGTGCCCCTCTGAATGCTCATCAGAGATGGCTTTTTTGGCTCTGTGGAGGGATATCTGGGTGACTCTGGGTTCTGTCTCTCAAGGATGGACTGATCAGAGCTGCTCCAAATGCCCTGAGATCCAGGAGCTAAGGACAAGGCTCCCTATTGTCCCCTCTCTGGAGTGTCACTCTGCTGGCACAGTGCCACCAAAGTCTCTGAGTGCCCAGCTGTTGGGGGCAGCCCTGGAGGCTGCTGGGCCAGGGAAGAGAGATGAGTCTAAGGACGCTGTGCAGCTGCCACTGGCTGCCTCTGCCCTGCACAGATGTGCTGGCTCTCCCTGTGTAAGAGGCTGTGTCACCTATCTTCATTGCCCTTCCAGCTGCCTCCACTTCATGCTGTCCTTACCTGTGCCTTTTGTCCTCTTAGTGTTTTCAGTCCTCTCCTTAATCATCCCATTCTCCCAACTGATTCCCTTCCTGCTCCTTCCACACATGTGACTCACCACTTTCACTCTCCTCTTTCTGTCTAGACTATCTGGACTGTAGATTCCCTGGGGTCCTGATACTTTGAGGGTATTAGGGAGGGTTGTCTTTTAGGTTGGTGCCCTAGGGATGCACAGAAATATACATTATCTGATCTGTTTGCTCCAGTGTGGAGCATGTGGGGGTAAGTGCTTGAAGTAGAGGTAGGTGGATCTCATTTATCTATATTAATGCTTGGTTATCTGCTCATTAATCCTTGATGCCACAGGTCTGCTGTAGAAAGTGTGATTAATATAACAACAACAATAATTCGCAAAGATTTTTATTTTAAGGGGAAAAAGCAGTGAGAATCTAAAACTGATAGAAGATATTGTTCAGATAATAGGCTGAAAGTTACACCGAAATTAAAGATGTAATGAAAAGTTTTTAACTCTGCACTGTTCTGTCTTTGCTTTTTCTGGGGTCACAGTTTACACTGAAGCCACCACCACAAGAGGACTGTTTCCTCATGGCCATACACTGCCCTATTTATCTAGCAATGAGGAAGGGAACAGTTTTCAATATGATGTTGCATCCTGCCAAATTTCCTTGCTGGAGCAAAAGGAGGGACCAAGAAGTATAGCATTACAAGCTGGGGTCCAGGGCGTCTTTTGTTGTAGAAGCCTGACCACGATTTCTGCATCCACCAGGCAGAGAAACAAAAACACCATCCCTGGAGCTCCACGATCTGGTCTGACCCCTGCCAGTCCTGGGAACGAGGGATCCTGAAATGCTTTCTGAAGCACAGTTGTGTTTCCCTACTGCCAACTTCAGCAAGAGAAGCAGCATGGGTCACTCTGGTGTGCAGGATTTCTGAGGATGTGTGTGAACCCTTGCTGAGAGATGGGGCAGAGAGAAAATCAGACGTGCCAGCAGCAGTGGCTACATTTCCTTTTCCTGCTAATGTCCCCAAACGACAGCAATATTTAAATGTTCGCTGCTCCATCAGAGGTTTTTTCCAACCTTAATATTTTTAAAGCTGCAGATTAGAGCCAGCAGATTTCTATTGTTTCCAAGCTGTTTCTGAACTATTATCTAAAGTAAATAGTGCATGTGTCTCCACTGCTTTGGCTTCTTCCTATCCCACCTCTCCCCCTCTTCCCCATCCCCTTGGGTGCCTACTGGTTGTACACCTGTGTGCTGTCTCTCACTGAGGGGGAAAAGGGACTTGCTTTAGTAAGTTTGGGAAAATAATTGACTTTGGACTCATGTTTGGCACTGTGGTGATCATGTTTGCTGATTGACTTTCCCTTCCAGGAAATGAACACTGTAGAAAAGATGTGTAAGTGTTATTTTTTTAGCATTTCAAAATTTTGATTTGAGAGTGAAAGAAAAGAGATTGAAAAAAAATAAAAAAATTTTACTACCCTCATAATATAGATATTTTTTCTCTTGCAATGTTTGCAATGTGCTTTGGAAGCAGGGAGATTAATTTCCTTTTCCTAATGCTGTTTGCCAGGGTGACGCAAGTTGTGCCTGTCGTTTCTCCTGTGTTTCAGTGGTGCCAGTGTAGCCCTGGCTTCCTTAACATTCTCTGTTCATGCAGTATCCTTGATACTATAAACAGTGATGTGTGTAGCTCTGGAATACTCTCTAACTGTGGCAGGTAGGCGATTGCATATCCTTGGGAGAATGCAACTGCTGCATTCTTCTTTTGTTTGTGTTTTTAAAAATTATTTTTAATTTTTTTAAGCTCTTATCTCCATGTAGTGTTAAATATATTTACTTCTTTAAATGGCAAAAATTTAAGAGAGGATTTGGTTCAGATTCCCAGCAAATGCAGTTCTGACTCTGCAGTTGTTTAAACGTGTGTAGCCTGTGTGGGTACAGTGATATTAACACACACTTTGAAGTTAGTGAAACTTTCTGTGCATAGGCAGTTGTGAATTGATTTGGATCCTCAGAAGATTTTTGATGCATCCTATTTTAAACCTAAATAAAATCAGGGTATATAAACTGTACAGGAAACAGGGGTACACACCAGCTAACTGTAACTACCTATATTCAGACAGAAATTTGTGTCTCTCCATAGTCATTGGAGATAGAAATATTATTCAAGAGATATTTCAAAGCACTTATTGAATTTAGACACTTTGGTGGACACATTTTCTAATTCAGGTGCAAAAAAGTGGTATAAATAGCCCTCCCTCTTTTAACTCGTGGATGCAAGTCATTCAGAAGAAGGTTTTTGCCAAGTAAATAAATGATGGGACTGCTAACAACACTGGTGGCTCCAACAAGGACCTCCCACCCCACTGCATGATAATTAATCTCCATGTCTATCCTGCAAGATGAGCATTCTGGGCTTTGCAGGGCTTTAGTGAGCCGTGCTCACTAATATTGGAAAGGCACCCTCAGACCCTGTGAGGGGAGGTGAGAGAGAGCAGTAAATGTTACCTATGGTGGGAGGTGAGGAGCATCATTTGGAAGCACAGGGCAGGAGGAGCGGGTGCTGGTGCTCACCTCCCTGTGAACAAGGAGAGCCCTGGCCCTGAGATGTGGTGTTTGTGGCTCTACTTTGTGAGGTGTTTCTCTAAAAAGAGTAGGAAAACACAGCACACCAACTTGCCCCACCGTGGCAGACAAAACCTGCCTGACTGTCCCTGCCCCACTCCAGAACAACCCCACCTGTGTGTCCCTGCCCCACTCCAGACCAACCCCACCTGTGTGTCCCTGCCCCACTCCAGACCAACCCCACCTGTGTGTCCCACGCCGTGGCTGGGCACGGGCTGTATCCCGGGGGAGCCCTTTAGCACACCGAATGCCAGAAGTGCCAAGTGAAGAGATGACTTTGTTCTGCAACTGCATCTCTCATCCAGACAGGGACAACTCTTAATGAGTTTGGAGTCTCTGATACAGCCTCTAGCATGAATTTTTTCGTAGCAGAAAAATATGGTTGCTGCTGTGAAGGCAGTTGCACTGGGGACCAAAACATGCTGGATGAGGGGCACAATGAAATTTATTTCTTAGTACTGCAGACATGCAAATTAAGTCTTTTATTCTTGGAAGTCCCCTGAGCAGAACAGGCAGGACTCTGTGCCCAGCAGTGATCTTTGCTGCAGAGCAGAAGGTGAGTTGTATTTTTTCTCTGTTTTCAGCCTCCCAAACTTTCATTTTTGTCAGCTGACTGTGGAAAGTGTTGGTTGTCTCTGAAGCAGCATGGGCAGGCTCACGCTGCAAGACTTTCTCCTATGAAAGGATGAGTGGGAGGACTGGCACAGAGTTGAGCTTGATTAGTATTGAGCGTAAGTTTTTCCTTGACAAGTTTTTGGCATATTTCTGATTACTTACCTCTTCTCTGTGCCAAGTCCTTGCAAGACATGTACTGAGTGTCCAGTGCCAAACAATCTTTTTAAATATTAATCACTAGGAAAGCACATAAATTCTGTGGTTCAAAAATTGTGTATGTGTCATTTGATCTAAACCAAAACAACTTTGTACCATGCTTAGCTTCAATTTCTTGTTTTCTGTGGTTTAGAGCTTTCTGTTCCTCCCTGTAAGCAACTTATTCATGCAGACCAGAAAATGGCTGCCCTTGCTTGTCTGTAAACAGATGCAATTCTGTCATTAACCTCATGCTAAGGGCAGCTTAATTCCCAAGATTTATGTTAGGAAGGATGGCAAGAACGAGTGGAGCCGGATCAGCCAGCTGGATCAGGGCTTTCAGGGGTCACAGGGTGCCTGCTCCAAAGGTAACTTTATGTTTCTACCCTACCCCTGATGCATCTGACCCCAGATGACAAAGCTGCTTGAGGCCCTTTCTTTGTGGTTATATCTAAACAGAAGTGAGGATGCAAGGAATGCCTGTAGTCTTTACTCTGATGCTGCTCTTAGGGATGAGGTTTGACTGGATACCTGAGCAAAGATTTGGAGGTGGAGAAAAAAATAGGACCTCTTTTGTCCTTTCCTGTCTCAAACAAACAGCTTTCATGCTTCACTTACCCTGGCCCACACTCTCATCTGGCCTGTTGGTGAATTGCTTTGCCTTCCTAAACTGGCTTATTAAAAAAAAAAAAAAAAAAAAAAAAGTGATGTTTTCTGCTCTTTTTATATGTGAGGGAAGAGTCATCTTGAGAAATTTCACTGTGAGCCTTATAGCTGAGCGAAGTTTACTCTGGTCAGGTTCCATCATATGTTTTTCAGATCTTGAAGTCAAGCCTGGGGGAACAGTTCAGAGAAAATCTCAGCACAGAAAACAAAACATAAAGGGTTGAAATAGATAAGGTGAACCTTCCTGCATTGGAGGGAATGCATTCACTGGATATGGCTGGTAAATAGAAGATGCCAGTGTTTTCACTTCTCTTTTCATTCTGATCGATCAACTTCAACTCTCTCATGCTCCTTGAGGATGAGACCTGAAGGATGAGACACGGCCACAGAGCAGTGGTAGGGGAAATCAGGCAGTAACTGGCCCAGTCTGGAAAGTGGCTGAGCTGCTGCTCCCTGTTGTGACTCATCAGTGCCAGGGCACTGTTCTGGTGCCTTCTCAGAACTGGGTGACAGGCACTAAGGCTTGGAAGTTGCAGGGCACTGGTGTGCTGCGTGCACAGACAGGGAGTGGAGAGATATAAATTAGCAGTTCCTGTACCACTTCTGATGTCTTCCCATTCTTCCTATTTCAAAGGCATTATTCAAATGTATTTCACAAAGTTCCCCTTGCTCTTTAATGCCCTCAGATCCATTTCCTCTAAGGACACTACAGAAATCTCTAGCCTATTCCCTTTATTTCTGCTTTCTCAGATTATTTTGCCTGTAGATAATAAGTTTTTTTGGCTTCCCTGTGTGGGCAATGCCCACGTAAGACGTGAAATAATTTCAGCCAAGTTTTGCAAGACAAGTGCAAATTATGTCACTGAAAAAGAATATGGATTCCCCCACCTTTGTTGTCTGTGTCTGAAGTCTGCTAAAAAAGTCTCAACATTTTTCTTTAAGTTGGAGAAGTCATCTTGATTAAAACATTCCTTTCTCCTATTGACCTATAAAGCCTGTCTGGGAATCTCACATTGGTTCACACAGGTGTTATAGAAGCTACTGCTATCAGGGAAATCACTTTAGTGTCAACTTTCAAAATCTGCACATATTGAAATTAATTTTTACTTTGGCCTTAGAACAAAATCCAGGACTTTCAAAATGCCACCTTTTAAAAAATTTAGGGTGGGACAAAGTTTCTAAATTTTTAATTTCAAAGCCTGGAAGTGTGTTTTTGGGTTTTTTCCTCTATTTGGTACTTTCATTTGTACTTCGTTTTGATAATTTTCATTATTTTGTGACCTGCCAACAGCAACAATGAAATATTCTGTCAATTTGTTGTAATGTCATAGTAGAGACATAGTAGAGATGTTCTAATATATATTTTTTTTTGCCTAGGGACAACATCACCGTGTACCTATATGGGACTGAAAATGCATAATAAACTTTCAACTACAACTCTTAATTAAAGTGTTTAATTTTAAAATGATGCCTGGGAATTTAAATCAAAAAGCCCAGTTTGGTGGGTGGGTTTATTTGTTTGGTTTTGGTTTTGGATTTTTTTTCTTATGGACACTTCTCAGTTCTGATTTTCACTGATGCAACCAAAGAAAAGTGCAGATAAGTGGAAATAATGCACATCTATTTTGAGCAAAATTTGACTGTCTCTTTCCAGCCAGCCCACACAACAGGTAACTCTACACTTTTGCTTAGCTCTGTACAGTTGCTAAAGTTGCTATGATAGTAAGAGGATTCTTTTTAAATGTGGTTACCATGATGGGATAAGGATTCCAAAGTAATTCACTGTGGAAATGCAGGTGTCCTACTTGCTGCCAAGAAATTGATCCTGATTTCTGTGGCTGTTAAGTGAGCTTAACTCACATTCAGGTCTCAAAGTGAACTTCAGGAGTTGATAGAGTCCACGAATACTGTGGATCAGCAGTGGGATACAGCTGTTCTACATGGAAACCCAGGAGCAGATCGTGTCATGTCATATTTGGGTCTGCAGAGCTGTGCTTTTCTTTGGGACTGACACATGTGTAAATGGAATAATTGTTAAAAAATCTTCAGAGTGTCTTGATGAGTCCAAAGAGCATTATTTTCTTGCTAAAATTAGCTGTATTTGAGGGTATGAATGGGAGAAAGAAGTGGAATTAGTCAGAGTAATGTCAGCTTTGGGTTAAATGCAAGGGAAATTCAGTGAAGCATTTCTGTAGCATTTCTGTGTTTTCCAAAGGTTGTACATTACTTCTTTTGAGAAGTTTAAGTATTGCAATTCTTTGGCATCTCCAAGATGTAGAATTAAATTTAAAGGATCTCCCATCCATTTATCTCCACTTCTGAAGATGTTTCACTCCTTGACACCCTGTCAGCTGCTTGACCCTGCACCACGGTTATGGGTTGAGTCACTTCCCTGGGAAGAGTGTTGGCTGCTGGCAGAAGGAGAGGAGCTGGAAGTTTTGGAAGCAGTTGTCAGTCTCTCCCTTCATGCCACATGCTGGGGATGGCCATGGCTTTCAGAGGGCTGAAGTGCCCAGCCAGAGCCCTCAGTGGGGTACCCCAGCCTCAAATGGTCCGAGGCTGTAGGGAGAAATCTCACTTCACACAGCAGCCTGATGTCCAGGAGGAGATAAACCACCCCCTCGTGGCTCAGTGCTGGTCTCTTTCATGTGTCTGATGTCTTATCACATTTCAGATGCTGTCACTACACCCAGCTGGGATATTTTCAGTGGAAATACCTACAGAGAAGTGAGAACAGTTTTGGTAAAAACCAAATATTCTGAACTCAGCCTCCTTTGCATTGCAATGTGATGGGATTTGGAAAGAGTAAAAAGATGTGTGAAAGAAAGAGCTTGTTTATGCAGGAAGCTGCTGTGAAACAGGACAAACCAGGCTTCATAGCTCTGTGCTGCCGTGCTGGAGCTGTTTCCAGTGTTGGAGTTAGTCATTTGGAAACCACCTGCAGTGCAAAATAACATCCTTTCTGCTGGGGCTTTCTGAGCAAACCTCTCACCAGTGCTGCCACGAGACAGGCAGGCAGCACCAGGCCCAGCCGCAGCGTGTGGTGCTACAGACTTTCTCACTCCTTTAGCCAATGTCTACTTAGCCAGTTAAAAGTTATTTGTCTTTGCTGTACTGCATGGTTGGAGTACACGTGCCCATACTTTGCAGCTTATAATGATTCACACAGTGAGGATGCTGCTGTATACACACAAAATGGGAATATAGGCCCTGCTAAACAAGGCAGATGGAGCTAGGGCTCTGCAGATGGAAGCTTGTTTGCATCTGTTGGTGTACCTGCATCCCTCAGAAGGGGCTTCCTGTTGAGAAGGGTCTGCAAAAAAGGCCTGGTGGCCACAGCTGGGTGCATCAGCTGCTCTCAGGACCAGTCTCCCAAGAGGAGGGATACACACTGCAGTGTGTGTAGGGGATTCCTTCAGTCTCCATGACTCTTCCACTTGCTTTCCCTGATTGTCCAGAGCATTGTGAAAATGGCAAATGCTGACTATCTAAGTAGACACTGGATAGAAAATGCTCTCATCTCCACAGATGTCTCTTCCATTTTCACTCTTTTCAACATCTCCCCATTACCTTTGTGGCATTGACGGGCGCACAGGACCCCTGTGCTAAGCAGTACTCATGCTCTTACTGATGAGAGCTAACTAACTTCTTTGGACAAGGGGGCACATCCCACATTTGCCACAGCAGAAGATTGTGTGCCTGCCAGTTACCTAAAGCACCCCACATGCTCTGAAGTCACACCATAGCTCACTAGAGCAGTTGGTGTTTGTTGGCCGTGGTGAGGTCAGGTCTGTGGTCACCTTGCAGTGGCAAACAGAGGGTGAGCACAGCCCTGCTGGCTGCTCTGCTGACTGGCTGTGTGCTTGCTCTCCCAAACCACTCTTTCAGACACCAGCTATGGAGTTATGGCTTCCAGAGATGCTGGCCAGGAGATGGTTACACCAGAGAGCTTCTAGACATCGCTGGGACCAAGGACATTTTTCTTCAGAAAGATGGAGCAGCTGAAAAAGTAAAATATGTTTATTTATATTACATAGTTTTCCTTCTCCAGGTGGTTGAGCGTCTTTCAAAGAAATTTTGGCTTTTGTCTAAGCCTTGAAAACCTGGTAGAAACCAGACCAAAACATTGTGTTGGACTTGAGAAGCAAATCAGCAGCAGCACTGGTATCTGCCCCTCTACTGCAGCAGTTTCTGCAGGAAGATAAATAATATTTTCCAGATTTATATGTCTGTCTCTAAGGAATTCTGGAAATGCTTTCAGAAATACCTGTCCCTGTTTCAATTATCTCTGTTCAGCAAGTAGCACTATTGCCACTCAGTGGGGTCTGAAACATTAATGACATTTCCCAGCAGGGGTCCAGATGGATAAGAAAAAGTAGAAAGAATTGGTTTAGTCATGGAAAAAACCCATTAAAAACAAAAATATCAAAGTTATGCTTAGTTTTTAAATTTTATCAGCTAATTTGACAGTTCACTTAACAAATGTTAATCAGTTTTAAAATTAACTCTTCTCTCTAATTAAAAACACTTAATATTATATTGATGTTCTTATTTAAACCTCATGACTATCAGATCTGAAACTGTCAATTTAACCTTTAATATTGACCTAAGATCCTCACAATTTTAAAAATAGTTTTATAATACAGCTCTCAGATGTGCTGTGTAATTAATATTCTTGAATGGACATGATCTTAGATTTATCTGTGAACTTGAAGAAGATCTTTCAGGTATGTGTTGTTGAGACAAATTACTGATCCTATATTTTTAGAACTCGAATGAGCTTTGTAATAGACTCTCCCAAGTTTCAGTTCATATTAAGACTTTGGAAGAGAAGTTATTTATCTGTTTTCTCAACTGAAAGTGATCCTACTGCACCATACCCTAGCCTACTTCCTGGAGCCAGGATGCAATAGCAGAAGTATGTTGACTGTACTGTGTTTACTAACACTAAACTAACACTTATTATAAGTTTGTTCTTGCTCTTATCCCCTCTCCCTACAGGGAGGATTGTTTGAGCTATTCACTTTCTGAATTACAGCAGATTTTTTCCCCTTTTTTTCTATAGGTACCTGTCACTTGGTTCTCAGGGAAGAGAAAAATGATGATTGCAGACTTGCACCTTGCAGTAGAAGCCTAGTTTGCTGAGGTCTTTAAGGGTCAAAAGTCTTGGAGTTCCTCCTCACACATAAAACCAATCCAAAGAAACCCCTTTACCTCCACAAAAGTCAGTCCTTGTCCTTGTGCAACAAGGTTCTGCTGGGTCTAGGAGCTGAGTTTCTTGACCTTGCAGGGGCAACCAAGTCTTTGAGAACTTGATTCTGCAAAATACTGGTTGTTCTGAGCTTGTAGGGAAGGGAGCAAGTTGTAGATGCTCTGTGTTTAACAGGGTGAATTCTTACTGCTTTTAAAGCATCTGCCCATGTGGTTGTCTTTTTCTTTCCCCAGTAGTTTTAAAGGCTTTCAATCTCAGTATCTCATAAATACATCACTAATAAATCACAGTCTTTACACTTCATTCTCCTGAATTACTGTGGAAAACACAACACACTGGTTTTTTGCTGCTGCACAGAGGAGGGCCCAGAGCCATCCCATCCTGTGGCACTGATCACCTTCTCATGGAGGATGAGAAAACAGAGGTGGGAATACAGGCTTCTGCAGTCCTGTCCAAAGCAAGGGGGACTGAGGGAAAGGAGCACCTGGCAGCACAAATCTGAGATGTGCAGTCATTGCTTGCTGGCCATTTCCTTCTTAACTTGACAATAGACCAGTCCTGAAATTCCTTGGGCTTGGCACTGAGTTGTTGATGAGCTTGTTGATATGAAGTTAAAAAGATTTGAAAAGGTGACATATGGCCTAAGAAATGATAAGGACAGGGTGCCTCTCACTCACAGAAATACTAGGAGATGGTTATAACACTCAGCAATGATACAGAATTTCTTGAAAACCTGCCTTGTCTTTTTTACCACCTGCAAAGGGGATCAGGATAATACACCCTGGGGACATCTCTCCTTCCATCCCACTATTTCATGTCAGCTCACAAAGGGAATGTGGCTGGAAACAAACCAACTCCTGGAAGTCCCAAAGTTGTCTTGGCTCCTAGCTCTCTGAAAGGCTTCTTTGCCTAGATATCTTATCTCCATGGAAGTGCAAACCCCCTATTCTTCTTTTTTTAGAATCATTGCAGTCACTTCAAACACTAGATATGCATTCAGATAAAAAACAGTAAGGCAAAGGGCTAAGTTCTTGATTATTTACTGGCAACAAAGTTACAGTAGAGAAAAATGAAGAAACAAATAAATGCAAACTTTAAATATACTTCACACCTACAATTGCTCCATCTGTCATACAGGATTTCTTTGTGAAAGCTGGAGCCATTTCTGTTCCTGTTTCAGAGCTGTTCCTTGGATGGGGCTTCTCTGTGTCCCTTCCCCCTTACACTGCAGACAAAACTGTTTGTTGTCTCTGCTGATGAGTGCAGATGAGGGGCAAATAATTCCCAAAAACTTCTGAACCTCTGTAAGGAGATCACGATTGCCTGTCTGAAACACTGTTAAAAATCACAGAAGGACTTTGCCCTGACATAAACACAGAATGGCTTTAACTACAGGCCTGGTGAGGTCTGCCTAGCACATCCTGGGCTGGGTAATGCATCCAGACAAAAATTCCCCAATTATGCCAAAATGTGTGGAGGTGCAACTGCCCCTAAGCATGCTGACAGTCCAACAAAGATCACCCCAAGGTACAGGACAGATGGCACCTATGACCACTAAAGTGTCCCCCTGGCCGCTGAAATATGCCTTTGGATTCCGGAAACTTGGACTGTCAGTTAAGGCACTTGATGGGAACTTGAAATAAAATAAAAGTGATACCATTCTCTGCATGTTATCTCAGGCCTAGAGGGGAGCTAAATGAGGTAGGAGAGAGGAATGAATCACTGCAAAGAATCCCCAAGGGAAGAAACCCCAGCAACTGTGCTGAGGGCAGCTCCTGTTACCTACAAGAAAGGCTTTATAGAAGAGAGGCCTTGTAAAATCATGGCTCAGGCCTGTTACTTCAGCTAAGTAGAAAAGGACTATGGGAAAGAGACTCAGCTGAATTAGGGGTAGAAAAACAAGTTATGTAACCATGGCGTGTTCACATCGTGGTGTATGGTGGTTGGTTAAATTTCATTTGTTATGATTTAAAGCTATGTAAACAGATAACCAGCTAACTGCTTAAAAAGGCTGAGTTTTTCCAATAAAAGACATTATTAATAAATCACAGTCTTTACACTGCATTCTCCTGTGGCTCCCCTAAAGTGGTTCTCCTTTGCACTGCCTGGGGATTCTGCATCACTACAGACCCTCACCCCACAAGCTCCCACTGGGTGGAGGTAATTCTGGCAGAGGGAGATCGTGCACAGCCCACGGAATCAAAACCCACCTAATCAAAAGAAGAGAAAGACTGAGCATGGGACTGATTAGCATTGGAAGCAAGAGAATAATTTAACTTATAGAATCAGAAAACTGTGAATCCAGTGAGCAATAACTCCTTTGTTTGCAAAAATGTGTAATTAGTGAAAAGTTTTGAAACCTTGGAAAGTTTTGAAACCTTGTGAAACCCGTCTCTGAGAAGACCAGGGTGAAGAAGGACAATGGAATGATGCTGGATCCATGGGTAGGGGTATGTTTCTATTTAATCTGTCTCTCTCTTCCCCCCCTCTCTCCCCCTCCATCTTTTCTATTTCTTTCTGCCTCTCTCTTTACCTCACATTTATGAGTAAATAAAATCTGTGCTATTGACTTTAGCCTATGGTCTTGTTTGCACCTTCACTTGGGTGGAGCCATCTCTCCAATAAAAGGATCATAACACCCTCAGCCACCCTCTGGTTTATTTTGTTTTAAAATTCTGATATTTTAGCTTAAACTGTTCTGCATTTAAGATATATACAGAAACTCTGTAGTGCTTATTTTTCACCCTTACCTCTTCCTCAATTGCAATGTGGCTATGTATCTATAATGTAACATTTGTGCTGAGGTTTCTCAGACATGGTTGTTTTTTTTTTTTTTTTTAAAAAGTTTAGATTTGGTTTTCTTCCCTTAACCTTTTATGATACTAGGTGTAACATGGATGCAAGGAGTATGGGGCATGGAACAAGTACCTGTCTCCAGTGGTGTTAAGAGATGTTGCTCTATTCAGATCTAAAGTGGCTCAATCATTTATTATTTGCATGCCTTGATGATATTTGGATCTTGCAGGCAAATCTTGTCCTTTATGATGATGTGAGATCCCAGTACCTTTGTGATGGTATCCTAGAATTACAGATAATTTGGCTAGAAAAAGTATTTTTAGCATTTCAGTCTGGACCTTATAGGAAACAAAATATTATTCTGAACTTCAACTAGAAATCCTGACCACCAGTAAAGCTTTTACTTGATTTTCTAGCCTACGTCTACATGGCTTCCTACAGTACTACATCTCTACTATATATGTAATTCTGTAAAAATAAATTTACCAATGATGTCACTGGAACTTTGCTAATTAATACATATCACACCATCTTTAAGAGCTGCTTGTAAATTTTTATTCCTCCAGCACATAAATTTGCCATACGCTATGTAGTTCCTTTCCAAAATGGCTCAGACATCTCGCTTACAACTCACTACAATCACTCTTCCAGGCTAGTTAAGGTAAGACAGTTCAAGATATGATTCATCATGATATATATGAGATTATGCTTTCAAATTTATCCTTGGCTCTGTCTCTTAACATTTTAACTAAATGCTGAGCTGACAGCTGGTGTCAATGCACAAGCTTAGCATTTTTGCTTGCTTTTATGAGACTTTACAAGATCTCTGCAATAGTAATAGTATTTTCCTCAAAAAAAAATTAGTATTATATGAGGGAAGGTGATGGAAAAATGAGTATGTTCCTGAAGGGTCAAAAAATAATTGTTGATAGAAAAAGGGTCTGATGTGCCATGTGGACCATTCTGCACAAATTAGCTGTTACTTATTTGTCAGAAATAATCCTACACATTGGAGAATGAAGCCATGACTTGTGAAAAGGTGAAGAGACAGGTTATCTGATTATGGCATAATTCCTTACAGGAGGAAGTACTAAGCCAGTTTCAGTATACATGTGCTCCCAGGAATTTTGACCCTGTTAACAACATGTTAAAGAAGAGACAAACATGAAAATAAAAAATAAAAACAAAACCAAAACAACCCACAATAATTTGGAGACAAACTACCTCTTAGAATAGCAGTTTTGATATTATTAATAAGTGATTACGTCTTGGAGAGGGACAAATATACAGAAAAATCAATGCTAATTCGTTTGGATCACTCAGCAACATTAAATATGATAGACTACAAATCCATGCTGGGTGCCTGGTGGCTCTGCTAGGAGCAGATATTTCTGTGCTTCAGTTACTCTCCTGAATCCTTGAAATCTCACCGAAACATAATCTGAAGCAAATGGGGGTTTTGACCTGAATATTTATTTCTGGTAAAAAAAAAAAAAAAAAAAAGGGCAAATTTTGGTTTGGCTTTCACAGGTATTTAAAAGTTGCTAGAGAAAGAAAAATTTTCTGTGCTTTCTTCAGTAGGTTTATTTCTCACATTTCCTGACCTTGGGAGGGTTCTGTGCCATAGGTGGAAGTTCATCAAATCATTAAGTATGCTGATAGCTTCCCAGTAAGGGACCTAGAAATGACAGAAGATTTCTGGTCTTTCTGCTCAAGTGGTTTGAAGCCCTTCTTTCTCTGTGGGACTGTCTGCTGTTTTCAGACACAGTCAGAGGCTGTTGCTTGTCTCCCTGTTGATACACAAACTCACAGCTGTTCTTTTTTCTAGACTGTCTTTTCTATATTTGGCCATGCATCAGTAATCCTCAAAAAGATTGGACACCACCATAACTAGTCTGAGGAAAGCTTAGAAGATTTGACTAAGCAGGATGTGGGTGGTAGACTTATGTGAGTACTGCTCAAATTGGTTAAAAACAGATGTGGCATCTGCATTTTCTCATGTGGCTTGTGAGGTTGTTTAAGAATGCTTCATTTGAAAAATTTGCACTGGGTGCTAAGGTCATATGACATCTTATTTCCCTCTTAGGATTACTCAGATATTGCTGGTTTAAAAACTGTGAAATGAAAGCCCAGTGACAACTGTTAACAACATATTAAGTTCAATAAATCCTTATGAAAAAGACCTTGCATCATGTAAGTTTTACTCAAAGACTGACACATCTGTCCTTGGTATCAGTTGTCATAATTCTACTGACATCAATGCTGTAATGCTCCTCTATGCAATCTGAAGATCTGCCCTTTAGAATAAGATCAGTGTGGTGTTTTGCTCCTTTTCCTAGCCACAGTTTTTCTGTTGTGAACACTGAATTATCTGTATGAATTTTTAGTTAACTATTAATTTGTAGCCAAGCCTGTGAAACCCCTGGGGGTTTAGTTACTGATGCTGCTACTGACACTGACTCACAGACCATGACCCACTCTAGTAGCTTATAGCACAGGCTTGTGAAGAGTTTGCAATGGGAAGAAGGAGCTTGCAATCCTGGGCTAGGATGTGAGACAGCTGATGTTGATAGCATATTGAAGAGCCCAGAAAAACAGGCAGGCAAAGTGGCTCAGCATGGTACAGTGACCTCAGAACGCACAGAGCTCAGTGTTGACATATTTTGTAGACATCAGGCAAGAGAATGCTTCAAGAAGGCATATAAGCATGTCTTTTTGTTGTGTTTTTTATTCTTTTTTTAAATTTTTTTTTTCCCTAGCAGCAATAGAAGGTGCTTAGCTGAAAACCTAAATGGAAAATAAAACTGGTATCTTGGACTAGGTGGTAGGTGGTAGTAAGATACAGCTACTGATGCAAAGATAGTAAGGAAGGAATAAGCTGAAAATTATTTTGAATTTCTATTATTTCTATTGTACTTGAGAAAGCTGACGTTTAGCAAGATATAGAAGTAGCAGCTGGCTGAACTCAAGGGCTAAGTGTGCAAACACATTAATGAATCATATTTCATTAAACACAGCTAGCTCTGTCCAGTGATAAGAGTGAGGCAGGAACTTCTGGCATTGATTCTGCTTAGAGAGACCTACCTCGCTGGGGACTATAAGATGCAGTTCAATGTAGTGATTTGCTGCTGAATGTGATTAATGTATTGGTACTTGTAGCTCACCCTTTCTCCCACTTTCATGGCTGAAATAAGGGACATTTCAGCTGAGGTTTGAAGAGTGGTATCAAGTGTCAGTGCTATACAGCTCTTACTGCAGAAGGTTCTTCCTGCTGTGCTCTGCCAGGGCACAGCTCTCACTCTTAAGGCATAAGACAAACTCCTCTCCCCTGAGGTTTTTCATGTACTGAGTGTCAGCTGACTGAACTCCTGCAAATGCTTCCCATATTTTGCTCTATGTCAAGTTGTTCTGGAAATGCTCCGAGTACGTACTTATCACAAACAAAACAGCAATGAGAATTTTTAAAAAAATGACTGAATCAGTGCTTTATGAGGGCCATTTACATTAAACAAGCACTGACTGATCTTATGCCAAAGCAGTCTCTTTTGGACTATTAGCAAAATAAAAGGTTCATATGTTTCAATATCTCTGGTCTAGCTAAAGACATCAGGCTGAAATATGCTGGAGTTAGATATAGCCATAATATTTTCTTATGGGATGTCAGTTAGAAAGTGCAAGGGCTTCAGGAAATGAAATAACAAGCTTAGTAATGGTGGGAGATTAGAGGGAGAATATAGTTAATGTAATTAGAAATAGTTTCAATCAAGAAACGAGTTCATCATACAAGCGTTCTTCCAGAGAGAAGGCACTTTCCATGCATGACTTTTGCTGCCCTGGCTTCTCGATCTTCATGCAAAATTAAGACTCATCAAAATTACATGGCCTATAAACTAAGCCACTTCAGTTTAGTGTCACCCAGATGAAATATTGGAGTGTGACCATGGCACTTGGTAATAAACTAATTTTAAAAGAATAGGTAGGGAAATCTGTGGTGCTGAGAAAGCAATTAAAAACTATTTTTAATAGTTTTTAATTAACCATTAAAATAGTATATTAAAAACTATTAATAGTTTTCAATAAACTATTAAAAAGGGGAACCAAAAGAAGGAACGAGGCTTGCAATGAATGACAGAGAAATAATTGAAGAAAGAAATGTCATTCTAACCTTTAAAAAATATTAAAAAATCAATATATTTGAAATATCATCAACCCCCGAATCCTGTAAACAAATCTATATTTATGGGCCTTCATGTCTGTCTTCACAACGTTCTTTAAATGTGAAAAGCATCACTGTGGTGGCCTAAGAAGGACCTAAGAGATGATGTGAGATGAAGTTACAACCACTGGGAAAAGAATGCTGAAATTTCCATATCCTCTTTTCCTTCTGGATTACACTTTGGATTACATATAATTTATAACCTAGGATGACACCTGGGAAACGTTTCAAGAAATTATACTCTGAAAAGCCTCTTTACAGCTGACACAAATCTGTTTAGCAGGCGTGTTTATCAGATGTACTTATGTTTCTGCACAACTCAAAGGTGTTGATAGATGTAATAGAGCTGGTAAGCTCCAAGTGCCTGCTTTCTGCTACTGTAGCAGGCATGGATGGCAGCTGGTAAAATGGAAAGGACTGACTAGTTGATTATCAGATCTGATTTTTTCAATTTAAAAAAAAAATGTATTTATGAATATATCATTACCTATGCAATCATCTTTGAGCAATGGTCCCAAACCATCAAATACTGCTGGTGCTGTCATCTGGCAACCTGCAGCCAAATTCTGTTGAAAACCTAGTGAAAAACAAATTAAAAATCCCTAGCTGATGCTGTTAAGTGTCATGTGGCATTTGCAGTAGTTATGGATGTAAATCATTCATAATCCAATATCAAACTGAAAAGAGCAAATGGGTTTGCCTCTGTGGTTAAAAAGAATAAGGTATTGATTACCATAACAAATGAACAAGTTGAAACCTGATATAAACCCTCTGAGTGCTGAGAGCTGTGAGTTGGAACAGTCATGTATTACACATGGGCCTCATGGGATTTAAAAGCAATTGTGCTACAAAAATAGCTAGTTATTAAAAGAGTTCTGTAAAAATTATTTTAATGGCATTTTCTGCAGAGCTAGAACAATTACCAACTTGCAATCAAACTAATAGCTTTTCATTAACTGAGTTGAGCAAGACCCTGCCTTCACAGATTTGTTGTCAAAACTGATGCTGAGTGTATTTTCAGTGGCAGGGGGACAATGTGAACTATTGCAGGATGGCAGAGGGAGTTAAAAAACACTTGGCACTTCCAGGGGCTTCTACACTGAGATAGTTAGAAAATGAATGGGAAAATGAACATAAAAAATCTGTGTGTTTGTTTGGGGAAGAGGTTTGACTAAGTCCCTACAGATAAAGCATTTAAGGATGCTTCTATCTGCTTGGGATTTTCTCTGCTTTCCTCCCCTCGTTGCAATGAGTGACATCCCACCAGCTGCTATAATAAGATGACAATGTGAAGGTGCACTAGCTTGGATCAATATCCAGCTTTAGCCAGCAGGCAGCTTTCAGGATGGTACTTCCAACTGATAGGGGCCTGGAAACAACCATGGAACAGGGTGAATATTCATTCACATTTTTAAGGAACTTCTCTTTGACTGTACTCACACTTACTCCCTTTTTTGTTTACTCAAATGTTTTTGTAAAGTAGTTTGCTGGCAACGGCATTCATGGAAATTGACAATTATAGCAAATACTGCAAATGATGATAGATTTCTTTTTTTCAGATCCACAGCAAGGCTTGCAAGGAAAGCCATGTATTACATTCAGAGTCACGGAACAAAAAATATACTGCTTTATTATTCTGTAAACCAAAATGCTTTTAGCTGAAGATGCTCAAAACTGGCAAGATATATTTTGCTGATTGCCTAAAAGAAAAAAAATCTACACAGAGGCTATTGTGACTACATCACACTGCAGATATTGTGGTATGCTGCTGGACAATTTGAAAACAGAAAAAAAAAGGTTCATTGTTGAACTGTGTGTTTATACTGAAATGTGTGGCTGACCTTATGAGGGATATAAAGATCCTTTTTGCTTTATTGGGTGTTAAAAGAAACAGTTGGTGGATCTATGAAGACAGAGAACCTCCTGTAAACCAAAGGAGAGAGGTTTTAGGTTTACAGCTAAAGGTTTAAGCCATGCGGCACTCCTTTCACCCTTGCAGTGTGAACATGTATGAGGGAAGTGGGAGGAGGGAGGTCGTTCTAGGTGTCTGAAGGCAAAAGTTCAGGTTAGTATTTAACCCACAGGAACAAAGTAATGTACTGCTACCACTGGCAAAGCTGATTTTTGTGGTGAGCTTTGGGGAAAAGCAGGGCATGATGGGGCTGGGGAAGCTTGAAGGTACTTTACTGGGTTGAATTTCTCTCTCCCTTTCCCCTTTGCAAATCCCCTGAACACCTCATCTGGTCTGGCCTTGCTTGAGTGGAAGGTCTAATGGTTAATTGTTGTCTATTGAAGTTGACAATGTGTGTTGATAATACTTCTTATTATATGAATATAAAAATTACATGAAACCACATTGGGATCCATTGAACATGTTGAAGACCCCTGTAACGTTGCACACAGATCTGGGAGTGCTTCGAAAAACAGCTGCTGTGATTTTAAGAAAATTAAATGCCCTGAAGTGTTATTTATTTGGGGACGTATGACAAATTGCTCTGCAAGAACTAGATGATTGCAACTTAAAAATAAATTAAAGCCCCTCTCTGGGTGTCCTGCTCAATTTTGATATACAACACTCTAAATAGGAGTCTTGGCTGCCTGGGATGTGCAACATTTAAAGTATCAATTGACATTATAGAACTCTGGCAAAGTTTCCTAGCATCATTACTGTGTCTTCACTTTGTTACCTTGTATTTTGCATCTTCTCTCATGCTTTATGTCTTATACATCTGTTTCTAATGTTAATTAAAGCAGATTTAGCTCTCAATGTGTGGAAGTATTTATTAGTGTATTTGCTGGTGGGCTGATGGGGCAATGATCCTACTGCATCCTTCTCTCCTTAGCCTGGCCACTACACCAGGGGTACAAGTGAGGAAGATGAAATGGCTTCTGGACTGCTGGCTTTTATCCATGGATGATCCAGTCCCACTTCAGACTGCAGGAGCTTTGTCAGCAGGATTCATCTGAATTTGCTTCTACCCCTACCTGGATAGCATCACATGCCACCCCAACACATAGAGAGAGAACTAATATTGTTTCCTGTGGCTAATCCTCAATAAAAGAAGATGCTGAAAGTGGATTAAATGTTATTTTTCACTATTGTCTGCAATTGGAAATAAGAGATTGAACAGATCAGTTCAATGTAAGCACTTTTATAGTTAGAATTGATTTGGAATGACAATTTACGCAAGAGAGATTTTGGCACAGTAACGATCACATTCATACAATCTGATAAGCTGCAAGGGGAAAGTGTGGGGCCTTTTATTTTATTTTTTATTTTGTAAGAAGATCGCCTTGCTTTATTTTTTCAGTATTTCCTGGGGCTACTGCAGGCTGGATGAGGCTTTGGCTGTAGCAATAATATCCACACAGTGTAATGATCTGGTTGTGCACAGTGAATCTCTCATTTGAGGCTGCAGCCTTTGTAGATTAAGCTGCTGGTTGGTGGAGCTGCCTTCCCTGTGGGAATCAAAGCACCCACCCATTTCCACTTCTGGTGAGGAAATTAATATCCTATTCATGTAGCTCTATATTGCTTTTAATTGGTTTAGTATTAAACTACCAACTGCCTGAAAGAAATGTTGTGGGGAAGTTAATTTCTAGAAGGCAGTTTGTCTCTGGACAATTAGAGAGTGTTTATTTATGTGTTACTGAATCACAGGAGGGAATATCTCCTGTAGAAAATGGTATTTTCAGCTAAATTAATGACCTTTTAATAAAACAATGAGCTTTTTTTTCTTAAATAAAATTACTGACAAGAATAGTATCACCAACTTGGGTGGTAACTCATCTGGCCCATAAAAAAGAGGGCAAAGATTTATGAATTGCAGATCAGGAGTAATCAGGGAAAACTGGCAGCATAAAACATGCAAATAATATTTTTTAACATTACAAGCCCCTTCATTAACTTCTTAAAACAGAGACTGGGGCAGAAAGCCCTTGGAGGTGAAGTTCTCTCCTTGTATCCACTTCAGCTGTCAGGCAGCTCTCTTTCCCTGAACTTTGGGCTGGAGGGTCAAATGGAAGAGGCTCTGCCAGCTGCTGTGGAGCTGTGCTGGAGGGATGGCCTTTAGTATCTTTACCTAATGACTGAGTTGATGTGGGAGTCCCACATCCACAGGTTTGGTGAGGTCCCTAGATACTGTAATCCAGTAATGTCTGAGTCTTCTTCCTGGCAGGCTTTTAAAATGCCTTGTGGTGCAATGTTATCTCCAGCTCTGGAATAATTTTTGCAGTTCTTTTCTGAGGTTTCTGCATTTTCAAAATGCATTTTAAAGACTTTGCAGGAGTGATGGGATATATAGTGGGGGGAGAGTCATACATAAATACATACTATACAAGCGATATATTTTGGACTCATTTTATGGTAACTACTACATGGAATAAAACATTACTGTAGCTTTTTATGGATTAGATAATATTGAAAAGTAACTTTTCCACCCATGGATCTGAAACCAATGTTACATCTGTATGACTTGAAAAGGTGCATCAGAACAATGCTAATGAGATCTTTGATTTTGTAACCAACCAACAAAACACGGAGAAGTTCTGGTCTGACCCAAAACACATTTATTTTTCCTTTTGGCAGCATGTATTAAGAGGAACGCTTTCAGGGTGGCCATGAAATTTTCTGAAGCAAACAGTTTTGTTTACAAAATGCTAATGCAATTTTACACTTCTAAAGTTTTTTCCATTTTCTACTGCAACTATTTGCAGTGTTGGATTGTAAATAGACATGCACATCAGTTGACAAGATTTCTTTTACGGTAAACAAAGGAAGTTTGTGCAACTGAATACATAGTGTGGTATGAAAGGTTGCTTTGAAGACACAGGTCTTCTAAGGGAGGGTGTAGACAGGTTCTAGGGGAATGACAGGGGCAGAGGACATCTCCCAGTGTCCTGTCCAGGGAGGGCGAAAGGGGCTCTCTTTGGTTGTTTGGTTTGAGTCTGAAGACAATGAAGCTGGCAGAAAGGGAAGGAAAGAGACTGGGAGCAGAAAAAGGCAGAAGAAAATGGAAGGAAAAAAAGGTCTGAGCAGCTCAGCAAAAAGAAAAGGTTTAAAACCCCAAACATTAGCTTTCCAGAGGATGGAAAACTGCAGCTTGAGCTGGGTCAGGCACTGGGAGTGTCCATTGAGAAGGAGAGGAGACACAGAGATTCACCAGGCAAGCAGAGGGTCTTCAGCCCCAGCTGGCTTCAGCGAGGGGTTTTCGGTGGCCTGGGGCTTTGGTGGAGCTTGGGTGGGGACAGAACCTGGGAAAGATTGAGGAGGGCTCCCAGGGCCTGGGCTGAATGCGGGTATGGCACAAATTGGGAAAGGAGGGATGGGCTAGGGCAGGGGACAGAAGGCTGAAAGTGGGGTTTCATATTTGGTAGGAGCCTGGTAAGACTGGGAGTGATGATCAGGCAGGCTTAAATGTAGGGAGGGAGTCAGAGCCTGGTGGCAGAAAATAAATCACAGATCTCCATGAATTCAGTGTGGCAAATGCATGACTGTTATGAACACTTAGCTGCCATCACATGCTCCATGAATCACTGCCCCTGGCTTCAACTGTGACACTTGCATCTGTCAGGCCTGGGGGTGTCGTGTCACACCAGCAAGGGGTGTGAAAAAAACACCATTAGGGAGAATGCAACTGCATTTAAGTGACTTGTCTGATGCTGTGTCAAAACTGCAATGGGAAGCAGACACTGACAAATCCAGTTCTTCTCTGGCCAGGCTTGTATGCTCCCAGCTGGATTGAGGTCAGTGAGGTCCACAACAAGAAGAAAGCTCATTTTAGGTTTTGGGATCACTAAAGACTCAGCAGATTGTAAGTACTCAAAGCTGTGAAGTCCCACCACTATGCTGTGGGTGTTTCTTGGGCACTGGTTGAATGGTGACTGCCTCTGCTTCAGCATTTTGTGTCATCCTCACCTTCTCCCATTGATTTGATAGATTCAATCATTATAATCTTAATTCCTAGGCAGAGTGTAGTTTGCATAGCAAAAGGCTGCTTCTTCAACTGCACCTTGTCCTGGGTATCATAGATTAGCACTGAATCCTGCTGAAAAGAGGGGCTAGAGGGTTTTAGAGAGTTGCCATCCATAAAGGAACCAGTGATTGCATTATTCCCCTTCAAACCATCCTCCGCACTCCCCAGCCAGCTGCTGTTGCCTAACTGGGTCCAGATGGTTCCATCTCAGCTTGATGGTTTCGCTTGTGTGCATTTATAATGCCTTCAGTCCGTGCAGCAGCCAACTGTTGTGATTGGGCACTGTTCCTGTCATTGCCTTCCTCTGCCTGGCACGAGGGATGCTTGTGTTTTGTCCCAAGTTGGATTGCACATTTCTTAGGGTTTTCCCTGTGCACTTAGAATGGGTCATTGAAATTGTGCACTGTTTCTGCCTACAGCTGTTTGTCCATAAATTAAGGCATGATGAGAGAGGCAGGACAGGCAGCAAGTAAGTCTTTACTGTACAGCCCCCTCCTTGAAAAGCAGGGACTCCCACTTCAAGCTGGAGCAGCAGGAGGTGGCTGGGAGAGAAGGAAGTACCTGCAAGCTGAGGTGGAGGAGGAAGAGACTGTTTCATTTGAGTTTTGGAAAAGATATGTGCTTTGTGGAATTAACGTAACCATTTCCCTCCTGTGGCTTCCTTCCTCTAAAGGGATCTCTTCTGGACGCCACAACTGTGTGTGGGTGAGTTAAGGTCTTGCACACACTGTACTAAACTGGATCAGGAACCCCTCTCCCCTCATTTCCATTCTCCCTCTGGGGCAGCAGCGAGAAGTCAGATTTCTCCTATGACAACAGACGTGAAAACATGAGTCTGCCTTCCTCCCTACAAACAACCAGTGGAGGAATGTGCAGGAACACAGAAAAGGCCTAAAACTACAGCATGCTGTTTAATTGGCTCTGAGCCTTCCTGCTGCAGTGATCAAGGAACATATTTGCTTGATTATGGCCTTGTTAATTCTTTATTTGGCATATATTAAAACTCTAAACTGTGCTTAGAAAATACCCATGATTAATGATCACTCATTAGGGACCAAGGAAGCTTGAAGGAATTTTCAGTTACTTTTGGCAGAAGTAGCAGAGATTTTACCTTTTTTTACCAGTGTCCTGGTGGAAATGACAAGATTTGAATTACCCAGTGATTTTGGATGCTGGGTAAAGAATTTTAGGGGTCTGTGGCTGCCCTCCATGGCTGCTACTACTTTCTACATGAATGATGCAGCTCATTATCAAGGTCCAGGTCACTTTAGTAAGTCACTAGAGCTACTTCTGCAGCTTGATCCTGACTTGGTAGAGAGCTCATGCCATGCAGTCATCATTGTAATACTTCTGGTATGACAATACTTCTGGTATTCAATCTGTGGCTCTTCAGTGTGCACAGATGGGAGAGATCCCTGCTGGATAGTACTTATAAGGTGCTCTGCCAGAGGAATGTGCTTTTTCATTTCAGAGAATTAAGTGGGCTGCTGATTTTGTTTGTGTTGCCCTGCTGAGTGCTGGCAGGACAGCTATTGTATCACCCTTCACTCCCTTCACCCCATCCCTTCTCTGAAGAAGGGCACAGATGAGTTTGTTTTGAATGCAGATGTGCATGGATGTATTGCCAGGAAACAACAGTTTTCAAAGTTATTCAGGAAAATGAAAAGTGAGGCAGGATAGCTATACTGACATACCATGGTTGCACTAAAATAGGGGAGGAAGATCTCAGCATCTGGGAAAAATGCAATGTCAGACTTCATTTCCAAATAAAGGTGTGCTATATGTACATGTTATTGTTGCATGTGTTTGGGTAGCACAGTAGTATGAGTTGTGTTCTGTAAAAATAATTAATGTTTTTCTGTTAAAATAAATGATGCTTTTCTACAGAAGGCTTAACTGTAATATTTTCCCCATCCCATAGAGAACACTGCATGGAGCAGTAGGCATTCCTTTGAGCATAACTTCGAAAGAAAAGCTCTTTAAAAGAAAATACAAAGAAATAGAAAAAAACCCCCTCACTCTCCCTCAATCTTCTCATAGGCAGCCAATAAACCAGCCTTCAAAGAGACTTCTGAGACTGACTGACAAGAGGCTGCCTTTGGGCATGGTAGCTACACAAAGCTGGCTCCTGATTGTAGCAGATATCTGTTGGAAAAAGATACTTTGTTTTCTGTGCAGGAAAGAGAGATGAGTGGAAAACCAGTGAGATGATCCTCGGGAGTGATGAGCTATAGAGGGTTTGAGAAGCTGGAGAAAGCTAGGTACAAGCTTGGTGTCTGGCATATTTTGAATATCTCTCAGAATTACAGCTTGCAACAGCTGCAGAGCACAGTTCCCTCTCTCAGGGCAGATGTGGGTTGGTAGAGGGTGGTCTGTCACTAGCACAGTACATCTATCACCCCCAGTCCCAACACACCCTGTGGGTGGAAGGAGGGTGAATATATCTGTGGATTTGTGCACTGTGTCTCCTTTTGTTTGCATCTGCTCTTTTTTAGTATTGTGACATCACAGGGGAAGGGCTGTCCCCTTGATCACTTTTAATGGCAGATTTTTGGCAGGTTTCTAGATTGGCTGTGATCCAGCTGTATGATGAAAGATTCCCCAAATCTCACCCTGAGATGAGCCACATATCTTTAAGGAAGAGATACATACACACAATAGAATTTCTTTTCACCAAAGTATAAACCTTCATATCACCCACACTTGTTTCTAACACCATTTCTTAAAAGTCCATGGGTGCTGCAGGACTGTGTTTGGTCAGGCCAGCAAAGATAAGCACAAATGAATCGATGCTTCATGGTACAACTTTGACATTCATGTACTGCAAAACTTCCATACCCCACTTAACAAATGCCATATTTATTGAAGGCTAGAGATCAATAGTGATCAATAATGATACGCAAAGTTTTCTTGCCGTGGTCCCATTTCTGACTGACAAGAGCCTGACAGATGTGGGCCCTGCCTAAGCCTATATTTACAATGTGTATAAGGACATGGTGTTATCTTTTTTCATTTTGTGAGTCTGATATGTTTGTGCTATGACTTGTGCCAGACATTCTCAAGGAGCAGATCACCCTGAGTGCCATCACGTGGCATGTGCTTGACAACTAGGGGATCAGGCCAATATGGGCTTATGAAAAGCAGGTCCTGTGTGACCAACCTGATCTCCTTCTGTGACAAAGTGACCCACCGAGTGAATGAGGAAAAAGCTGTGGATGTTGTCTATCTAGGCTTCAGTAAAGCCTTTGACACTGTCTCCCACAGCGTTCTCCTGGAGCAACTGGCTGGTGATTTGGATGGGGGATTGAGTGCAGCCTCAGTAAGTTCACAGATGACACCAAGCTGGGTGGGAGTGTAGATCTGCTGCAGGGCTGAAGGGCTCTGCAGAGGGATCTGGACAAACTGGATCTTGTTGGCTGAGGACTGAGGTTCAACAAGGCCTGTGCGTCAGGTCCTGCATTTGGGTGGCAACAACCCATGCAACACCCCGGGCTTGAGGAACAGGGGCTTGAGAGCTGCCCAGAAGAGGGTGACCTGGGGGTGCTGGGTGACAATCAGCTGAACATGAGCTAGCGTGTGCCCAGGTGGCCAAGAAGATCAATGGCATCTTGTGACCAGTGGACCAGGGCAGTGATTGTTCACCTGTATTTGGCATGGGTGAGGCTGCACCTCAGATCCTGTGTTCAGTTCTGGGGCCCTCAATTTAAAAAACGGCATTGAGGTGCTGGAGCATGTCCAGAGAAGGGCAATGGAGCTGGTGAAGGGTCTAGAAAACATGTCCTGTGAGGGGCAGCTGAAGGAGTTGGGGTTGTATAGTCTGGAAAAAAGAATGCTCAGGGGAGACCTCATTGCTCTCTGCAATAAGCTGAAAGGAGATTGTAGCCAGGTAAGGGTTTGTCTCTTCTGCCATGAGAAAGAATGAGAGAAAATGACCTTCTGTTTCACCAGGGGAGGTTCAGATTAGATACCTGAAATTTGTTTTTCTCTGAAAGAATGGTCAGGCATTGAAGTAAGTTGCCCAGAGTGGTGTGGAGTCATCATCTCGGAAAGTGTTCAAAAGGCATCTGGATGTGGCACTTGGGGTTTAGGGCTAATTATGGTGGTGCTGGGCTGGAATAGATGATCTTGAAGGTCTCTACCAATCTGGATGATTCTAGATTCTGTGATTCTGTTGAGAATTCTTGGGGCATTTGCTCACAGCAGGAGGGACAGAGATTCTGCATGGCACAGCTGAGAGAGGCTTCTTGGTGGGAAAGCTCCCAGTATACATTGCCTCACAG
Organism: Hypocryptadius cinnamomeus; assembly: GCA_013400635.1. NCBI lineage: Eukaryota > Metazoa > Chordata > Aves > Passeriformes > Zosteropidae > Hypocryptadius > Hypocryptadius cinnamomeus. Next base: position 63,437 of record VYZP01046159.1, on the reverse strand, counting down.
ATGTTGCATTTGCTTGATCATGTATTAATGCTTCAAGTAGCTTGAGGTAGGGTAACAGCCTTTGGCATGGATACAGAAGCAACAGGTGGCTGCTCTCAGACAACGCATGCGAGAACCACATAAATTACAAAATGAAATATTTTTGGGAGACACCATTTTCCAGCTCCTGATTCCTGCAGAAGTCCAAATTCAGCAGGAAGGATCCTGGCTTACTCTGAGTCTTACTCCATCCCCAAGTTTGTAGTAGCATCTCGCATCTTTGAGGAAAAGCCCTTCCTAGCTCCCATTGTATATTCACTATGACCGTGCCATGCCTAAGCGCTGCAAACCACTGGAGTGCTGGAATAAAGATGGCAGAGCCCCACTTCCTCTGCTTTCTGTGGAGGCTGCTCTGACTGGTGTGCTCTGAGCAAGACAGGACTGACTACAATACTTCAGATGAGGTGGACATCAACCCATTGAGACATTTGTGTGTCAGCATTGACAGACAAATCCTGAGAGCACTTCTCTACTAGATCCTTCTGGGTCTGAAACTGAGAGTCGGAGTGGGGAATAGGAGTGGGGACTTGATGGACTTGAAGCTTAATCTTAGATGCTCATCTTGTTGCGAGCATTTGACCCCACAGTGATCACACTTCCTGGAGGAGCCGTTCTCCACAGGATGTCATTGCTGCCAGAGCTTTTCAGATGGTGAGTGTGGCAATAATTGTCCTGGAAGAGCTCCAGTACCAGTCACTTTGCAGAGCTAAGGATTTTGCCCTGTTTGTATAGCCGGCAACTTCAGCAGAGTATAATGAAGTTGGAACTGCCTTTTAATTTTCTTCGGTAGTCGGGCTAGAGTTACGATTATAATTTGGACCCGATTCTGAAAAGAATCTTAGGCCTTTGTGATCAGGCATATGATTTAATTCAGTTTAATTTAATTTTGACACCAGCAAGATTCTCATTTAAAGTGCACATTTCCAAGTGTATAAATCTATAGAAATGACACTGGCTCAGAACCTTTACCAAGCAGGCTGTCATAACTAATGCCTATTAGTTAAATTAATGTAACAATGTGCACTTTTAGTACTTAGGAAAGAATCTGCTCCTCAAATATAAACCACAAAGACCTGAAAATCGCTATTTAATTAAACTCATTTATTTTTTTTCAGATGCTTTCCCTAAAATTTCTTTCTTTCAGTGGGTAAGGTGTTCTTATAAGACAATGCAAATTGAAAATGCTGAAATCAAGAAAAGGCCAAGTTATGGCATAATGAGTATACTAAAGCTTGCTCAGTACTCTGTTCTAAACTCTGTGAAACTCTATTTCTAGTATAAAATGCAGAGGAAATTGAATTAATTTGAAAATGTTTCTGTGGTGAAAGGTGAACAATGAAGCCTTCCCTGGGAGCTGATATATATGAGTAGCAAGTGGGAAACGTGTTCTTGCAATCACTTTCTGAATTACCTGCAAATTCTATGAATTGTTATGTTGTGTCAGAGCATCTTAACTTTAATTTCATTTTTTGAAATCTGTCCATTTTACTTCACAGCAGTTTTCAAATTCTCCTTGCTTCTAAATGCTGAAGGGTGGCCCAGAAAATGCAGGAAAGCTGGGACGTGTCTGGAGTTCATGTGATATTGCAGGTACTCTCAGCCAACAGAGCACTGTGAACTTCTGGTCTCTGCCACTTAAATCCCCTGGTGCACAAGAAGAAGAGCTCTATAGTTGTGTGCTGTGCTCATGGTTGAAGAGCAGTGTCTGGAGTTAACCACAACGCTGCTTGATGATTAATGAGAAAATGCTTTTGCCAGACAAATCAGAGCAGATAAATCTACTGCAAACTTTTAGTTCTCTGAATTATTAGCAGTCAATTAGCAGCAAGTATTTAGCACATTTAGTTAAGGCTGCTATGGACACCATTTCAAATTTCCTCAAAACAATTTAAAAAATTAGTTTTTTACATAAAGATTAGAAGATCCATTTTGGGTAAGAAACAGACGTCTATAACCATAAATAAATATGTAGCATGTCCATTGTGGGCTTTACAAATGTGCTAAATACATTGAGTTAATTGGTAATTAATTCAGGGTACAGTCTACAGATAGTCTAAACATATTGATTGCCAGCTCTTCCTTTTTCGGGAACAGAATCACTGTGCAATGCTGAATTAAAATAAAAGAGCACTACAGAATATCATTTCTGCTGCAGTCTGAAGATATTTTTATGGTACGGAATGCTACTGGAATAGAGCAGTAGTCATCAACCACTGTTTAGAGCATGCAGCACATTTTGTGTTCTAGAAATCAGGAAAATCTGTAGGGAGTACACATAGTTGAAGAATATAGGGTCACAATAAAACTGTGATTTTATTATAATTATAAATGGCCATGGCCAGAATAAACTCTCCACATCTGTTAAAAGGCAGACTCTCTAGAAAAAGAAATAAACTGGCTATAGAGGTCATGCACTCTGAATATTAGACATCCAAGCTAGGGCATTGGAAACTGCAAGTAGGGACCAATGCATGCTCTGAGAAACTACAAATGCCAGAGGAGACATAAAGAGGTGCTTCAAGAAATTATACATTATTCTGTGAGTTTTTTTCAGAAAGAGTGGGTATTTGGCATTTTCCTTGTAAATGGACTTGGAACTATATGTGGCTCAGCTCAATAAAACGTTGGCTGATGAAAGTTATAGTTACAGTGTCCTTTGTTTTACATGAAGGTGGTTGTATTCTATGCTGCATTCACCTTGAATCATGTGCAAGTCTAATGCAACTCAGCCACAAAAGGTGACAGTTTTCTCACTTAATTTTATAAGCCCAAAAAGCAGAAGTCTACATTTGATCTGGTTGTCTGGCCTCCTTTATGACTCTGGAGACAACGAAGAGTCTGGAGGTGCTTCTGGAAAATGATTCATCTGCTCTATTTCAGACATCTATCTGAGGAGGACACGAATTATGCCCTGGGAGCACCTATTCCTCCTTGAGTTAGACAACCAGCCCAGATGAAGATGTCTGTGCTATAATTGTCTAAGACCACGCAAAACAAATCCCGTTGAGGGGGCACAAATTAACACCATGTGCACCCTGGCCATGGCACACATCCAAAAGCCTCTTGCTCTGCAGCTCCAGCACACATGTCTGCAGAGTCAGCTGGGTCTCTGCTTCCCCTGACACTGGTGGTTGTTTCCTCACTTTCCCATGTAGGTTTGAAATGCAAACCCCCATGGGCACCAATGACCATAAGACTGCTGGCTCCAGCCTGCAGTGAAAGAATAAGGGACTTCCAGCACCTCTTCAGGCGATGGTTAAACCACTGTGGGTTCTGCACAGTAATTGTAGGTTGCCACAATTTTCAGAGTTATCCACTGGTCCAAATTGTCCCATATTGAGTAGCTGTCACCACCCTGAAGCGGCATCTCTGAAGTGTTTTGATGGAGAAGGGTTTTGAAAAGTCCTGTGGGCAACAGAAAATAAAATAACAAGCAAAACAGAACTTGGCTGCCTGACTTTTCAAAATATACTGCTAAGACACCTGAAATATTGTCTCTTGCACAGTCCTGCTCCTCTGAGACATCCAAAAAGGAGTTCATTTTCATACTCGGTGTGTACTTTTGCTGCTTGAGATATTTTTTTCTGCTTCTCATTAATGCCATTTTCAATCCCACAGGGAGAATGCTAGGTAAAGTGATCAAGAAAAGCTTTCTTGATGGTCTGCCCAACTTCATGAAATATTAATGCTTATTGTATTTGAGCCTTTTGTTTATTTAATATTTGCCCAGGGACAGTATAAGCTGTCCATATTGTTTTCCATCAGAATTACTAATGCAGCAAAAGGGAACACTATAACTTAATACCTATCTTATTAATATTTTCATTACAACAAGAAGACAAACAGAAATAGTCCAATCTTGCTACAGATCATTTCTGTTTATATGTGCATTGAAGATGAAAGGGTGAATGTTGTTCAGGATGTTTTCCTTCTGTGGCTACTGTGATCTGTGGATATATTTTTTCAAGATAAATGCTGGAGTGAGGTGCCTACAATGAAAGAGCTGAAATACCCTTCTAAGTACATGGTCCTTCCTCCAAGTGGGAGAACATTCCATGGTCCTTTGGCTCCTTGAGAAACTTCAGCATGTGTTCTCTCAGAGACAGTGTGATGCTCTGGGAGTTGGCTTTGCATTCTGTAAAAGGCCCACAGCAGAAACACAAGGGTTTCAGCCCCAGCTCTGGTTTCCTTTTCTTGGTGAAGATAAAAGACATCAATAAAGTCAGCCTCCTGGAGGAGATGATATCTGCACTTTCTCCTGCCTGCACTGCCATTAACAATGAGTGATTCCCAAGTACATCTTTAATTGTTCTGTTCAGGCCAGAAAAAAGTCTGATTCTTTCTCTCCTGATGGGACATCCTCTTTTTAAGATGACCACCTTAGAAAATGCAAGGTAAGACATGGGATGGTGTCTTGGACACTTATCCCTCCATCAAATATCCCTTGTAGGCAAGCATGGCAAAGGAGAAGCATGAGAACAATGGGTGGAAATTAAGTTTCCTGACTTTTCAGAAATCTTGGGCTTTCTGGAGAATGCTTCAACTCTTTGGAGTCATTGGAAGTAATGGTCTTCAGTACTTTCGGCACTGAAAAACCAAATCAACTCATTCTGAAGTCAACATTACAGTTAGATGCTGACTCTAAGAGGATATATTGTATTTTACTACCTTCTTTCATCCCTGTGTTATGCACATTCTCATCTACTGCACTTGGAAAAAGGTCTGTCATAAAAGAAAGCTTTGGAAAAATTGTGAATGAATGCAATTTCTTGGATTCCCAACCCTGGTCAATTCTTACCCCCATCATGCAAGAGCTGTTTTTTTCTGTACATAAAACTTTGAAACTTCCCATGCTTTGGGTATTGTAATACTGGTGTTATTATTAGCAATAAAAACAAAATAATAGAGTGATACTGTCTGAGCTAAATATGTCACTGCAATTGAGGTTTTCTATTATTTTTATTATATAAATTTGTGTATAGTCCTCAGCTGTTTTCCCCAAATAGATGCTGAGCTCGAATATGAGGGCCAGTAAACTTGCACAGTTTCTCCAGCTGCCTTGGCAAAAATATTACCTGTGGGAGCCAATGAAACATTTATTACACATTGCTCCTACTGTGCCCACAATGACATTTCTCCAAATGTGGCTGTGCAGATTGAAGATATATTTATTGTTTTAGTTTGCTGCAGTATTGTTATAAATTAGATTATCTTGTGCTATATGAAGTGTGATAGAGTCTGGTGAGTGTCTAAGTCTTGGAAAGTTGCTGCATAGTGTATGCTTGTATTTGCATTGCTGGTTGGGGCTGAGGCTCTCTGGCTCGTCTGTGTCTCTGCAGCATCTTGTGGATGGCCTGGGACCCTCAGGCTTAGTGAAGAAAAGTAGCAGGGGTTTTCAGTGCAAGAACTCCCTGGAAGTGGAGTTTTTAAAAATTTGTGCTGTAAAGTTGTGCTAAAACACTTGCAAGGTGCTGTATGTTTGTTTCTTTAAAGAGTGGTTCATATTCTTAAACCAGCAAAGGAAGAAAAAAAGTAAATTTTAAGATTGTGTGAAGTCAGTGGGAAGGAACATGCACTGTAATTAGTAGGAAGGGGAAAGAAAGTGAAAATCTTCTCAAGAACTTCAGGATCAGTAGTCTGTGAAGGGAGAGGCAGTTTCAGTAGCCTACCAGTAGCAATAGGCTGGGGAAAAAAGAGAAAACCCCTCCATTGTTGGAGGGAAAATCAAATCATTTTCTCAGTACTGTGGTACTCATAGGATAGCTTGCTGGAACCACAGAGCTTGCTGGAAAAGTAAGAGAAGATTTATTGCATAAACTATACAGTGAGAGAAACACATGCATTCCGTCCAATGTGTCCATCAGATGATACTGCCATTTTGAAAAGGAACAGCTTGGGATAATAAGAAAATTTCAGCAAAGTGAAACAAATTTCTTGCATTTATCTTCATCACGGTGGACAAGGGGCAAATACCTGCTCTAGAGCTTCTTTATTTTTTGTAGATAAAAAAAATGAGGAACAATTTAAAAATGAAATTTATCACTAGGGACAGATAGTACTCATCCATGAACTTCGAAAACATTTGCATGGTTCATCTGTGAGCAAAACACATGAACTATCACTAAAGCCAGCTACCATAAAGGAGGACTGGAATTTTGCAAGAGTTATAGCTCTCTTATTACAAAGAAACTTTACCTCACAATTAGATAAATTAGTAAAGAAAATAATTAGGGACATGCACAACGCTTAAGTGATCACCACAGGCAAAATGTGTCTTCTTCCAAATTCCTCAGGGGAATAGAAGATGTGGTAGGTCAGGGTGAAATGGCATGTGTGAACGTTGGAGTGGCCACTGACAAAACGCTGTGCTGGCAGGAGAGAGGCCAAGTCAGTTGCAATGTAGAAACTAATTATGCCAAAGTAATTAGGGAGAACAGGAATCTTCAGCTCTGCAACTGGAGGGCATCGTACCGAGTGAGATCCAAGCTGATTTAATAGCCTGCCACCATTGAAAACTGAGAAGTTAAACAATTAGCCCATCCACTGTGTTTTTATCAGCATGAAGGTGCCTGTGTGCCTTTAGGGGTCTGAAATAATTTTTACTTGCCATCTGATAATATACATCAGAAAAGTAAAGATTAGGGGGAAATAGGTGTCTCTGAGTACATATTTGGATTTTGGGCTGCAGTTCATGTTTCTGACTGGAAATATTTGCACAGCCTTAGGTCTCCTGTGCAGCAAGGGATGTTGCTGGTCAAATTTTGCCTTCTCCTCTCCCCTTGCTTTAGCCTCCTACAAAGATTTTGATGCAGAGCGCACAGAGAATGCTGCCTGTCAGGTAGGTTGCACTTTCTCAGATGCATTTCCAATTCTCTAGGAACTCACCTGTAAGTTCCAGGTCTGTGCCCCCTCTTCCTATTGGAGTGAATCCTGAAATCCAGCCTATTTTTGACTGAGGCTTTGGCTCTACTTGCTAGTCACCAGTTGCTTTTTTCTTATGCTGAGCAGGCTTGGTGCCTGCCTACATTTCTGTAGGGAACCTGTGGAGAATAAAACCTATCAGTGATAGACAAGCAGCTTCATTTTGTACCAGCTAGAAATATCTACTAAATCCCATCCTTGGGGATATTGTAACTTTAAAAAAAATTATTTAACCCTCTTCCTCCACATTTTTTCAGCCCTTCAACACTGCCATAAGGGTTGGGAAAAAAGTGCTGTTTCCTGTGTGACCTGTTCTGTTTTGTTCTCCCAGCATCACCATCTTGGTGAGACATGGGAGGTGCTGTGGTAGTGCCATCTTCAAGAATAACTCCTTCAGTACTTTCCATTTTCTGGAGAATCATTCCCTTGCCAGGAGAATGGGGTAGCAGAAGTGGCAAAGTGTCTCACTTCCATTTGAATCTCCTCTCTGACAGGTACCAGTCTCTCTCTTGTTTGGATTCCTGGCCTGTGCCGGGGGGACAGGGCAGAGCACAGATGGCAGCGGGCAGAGCAGCCGGCAGAGCCCGGATGGGCTGTCTCAGCACAGTCTGTGCTGACCTCCAGATGGTCTGGTCCTCCAAGTCATGCTTTTGCCCAGCTTGCCCTTTGCCTCTGGTCTTATATACAGATATATCTCTGCCCATGGGTGCCAAGGAGAAAGAACATGGGCCTGGAGTATCAAGGGAGGGCAGACAGAGAGGGGTGCTATGTTGACTGAGGGACTGTGCTCTACCAACATCTTGGGACTTCCCAACCTCTGTTGCTGAATCCCTTTTCCTGGGCAGCCACAGCAGTGGAAATGGCATCAAGCACACCTCTTTGCACCCTTCTCCAACAAGATACCCAGGGTCAGATCTCCTTTTGCTTATCTGTGCTCTGGCTCTAGAGGACATCACTCAGTTGACCATCACTTTTTCAAGGATGTGTGGCATAGCCCTGTGCACAGTGCAGACCAGAGTGATGCTCTGGGATGTGTGGCATAGCCCTGTGCACAGTGCAGACCAGAGTGATGCTCTGGGATGTGTGGCATAGCCCTGTGCACAGTGCAGACCAGGGTGATGCTCTGTGCTGCATAGACATTGTCAAGAAGGTGAAAGAATACACTGGCTTTCTCAAAATAGCTTGATTACAGTCTGTCTTTTAAGGGTGCAGAACTGTAAACAACCAGAATTATTTAGCTGCTTATTGTATGTGTTTCTTTACTAAGCTATGAAAATTAACACCTTCAGAATATGATTACTATTTGATCTTTCCAAAAATTTTGCAGTAGCAGGGACAGGCCTCTGTATGCAGTTGAGCCTAGCTGTTTGTCCACATCCCAATTACACATTCTAATTACAAGCAATTACAGGCACAGGCATAAGCTGTATTTCTGCCATAGATGTTTCAACAAGATTCAGGCATATTGTCAACATGTTTTAGCAGTTTAATTGTAGAGCTGGAAAGCAAAGACTTGTGAGATTTATTCTTAGTCCTGGCACATCCCTTGCATCCCCCTCACCCAGCTGGTAGCTGCGTAAAGTTTAGGGGGTCCTATCCAAGCTCATCATGGAGGTTCCCTCCACAGCCTAGGAGGAGAGGAAAGTACCCTCTGCACTGTGGGTCAAAGGAATTTGGATATCTGGTTTGGGATAGACACTGAGCTTTTAGGCAGGCAGCTCTGGTGGCATGAATGTCCTACTCACACTCATGGGTCTGGAGCTGTGCTGTCTTGCTGCTGTGCCTGACTTTTGCATCACTGCTGCTTACCTGCTTGTGCATTGTGATGGTGCTTCCTGATGTTTCCCAGCTGAGGTCTGCTCACCAGATGGGCTCTTTGACACTAATGGCTTCTTTGAGGACACCCCCAGACCTCCCCAGCCCTCTCCACTCTTTAGAGTTTTTAAATTATCCTCAATCTGATGATGCCTTTCCCTAATGTAAAAATGGCATGCCAGAATATTTATTCTGATCAAGAAATGTGGAATAAAACATTTCCCAATTTTGTCAGTGGCAGTCTGTAGTGGAAATTGCCTGTGCTCCTATGCTCTGCATTTCTGGTGACTGGTGCATAGCACTGCAGACCCAAAAGTATTTTACCTTCTTCCTCAGCTCAAATAAAAACCATTTAAAAGTTAATTTTCATATATTTTCAAAATGTATTTGTGCCACGGTATGGTTGCCATCCTGCATTAACAGCAAGGTGTCTTTTTTGTTTCATTTGGATTTAGGAGAGCTTAATTTTGCTTTCTTACTGCTTTGTCACAAGTCGTTGTAGCAAACCTGCAGTTACCAAGATCATGGATGGCAACAAGCACAGGAACTGCTTTTGTTGTGCTTGTTTGCCAGCCTCAAAATTCCTTGCTAATATTGACAAGATCCCAGCTTCTGTGGTACTTAGGAGCTTTTCTACCAACATGCCCTACAAAAGGCTCTTAGATGTATAAATTATGCAGCATGCTATGATCAAGTAGCTGAAATAAAAGGCAACAGTTTCTGAAAACAACCTGCACAAAGCTGCACTGTGCCAGTTTCACAATGGTATAGGGAGACTTAGCGTTAATTAATGAATATTTCATACGCGGCTTCCCAAGCCTTGATGAAACGTTTCACACTGACATGAGGGACGGACGTTCCTCGCACAACACTCCTCTGCCATCCAGAAACACAGCAGGCACACCTTGGCGTGAACTCCTCCATTAAAGTTTAGTTTTCCACAGTCTGCAGCACTTTATCTTTCTGCCTTGATAAGATCAGTAAATGTTTTGCTGCAGGAGAGGGCAACACAGCTGTACAGAGGTTATGCACTGAATCCAAATGGGAAGGGAGAGGTATAGAGTATATATAATGCATTACGTACACAGCAAGTAATCAAATATGTAGTCATTGTGGGCAAAGAGGCAATTCCAGCTCTTACCGGGCAGACATTCAATGCAGAACACCTGCCTATTGCATCTATAAATAAAATCTCTGCGGTTCTTCCTTTCAGCCTGAGCAGCCGGAGCATGTGTTTTCTGGAGCAGCTGTCTGCTCAGGGAAAAGAGCAGAGAGTCACCCTGCGGTGGTAACTGTTTAATTTACATCGGTAACGACAGCCCTGGCACAGGCCGTCGTCCTCGCCAGCTCCCAGCGTGGGAGGAGGACGGGAAGTGGGAATTCAGCTGCTAGAGCCGGAGAGAGGAGATTCCTGCTCCTTTCGAGCGGTTCCCCGGCGCGCCGCGGAGCGCAGAGCGGCTGGCGCTGCCCTGGCTGTGCGCTCCCGCTCCCGCAGCAGCGCTCATCCCGCCGGGAAGGGTTCTGTCCCAAGGAGCCCCCACAGCCGTGTGATCACAATCGCCAGGCATCCACCCCGACAGGCGAGGGGAGCCTCGAGTACGTTTTTCCTTTGCATAAATAGCTCTTCGCTGTTTCACTTTACACGCTCTGTGTCTCCAAAGACAGAATGAAACTTCTCCTTTCCCTGCTCCTTGTCAGTGCAGTGCTGGAGAACCACTGTGGACAGAGAGGAGGAGACTTGTCTTCCTTGTCCTTCTTTTCACCAGACCCTGGGAGGGTACCAAGGAAATCTTAATTTCTAAAACAGTTTTTTCTGGGACAGTATATGCCTATACCCGCAGCTACACCTACCCATACACTTAAACTTGTACCTATATCAGAGCCCATTTTGTCTCTAGGGTTTCTTTTTACAGCCTGTCAGGTAAATATGACCTCCACTTTGTAGCCTCTAGCACAGTGCCCAAGCAGAGAAGCTCACAGAAGATAGGAATACTGGAATGCTCGTGGATAGAACTGAAACATTGAGCTGCAATTCTGAGGTCACATTATCGGATCTGTTCTCATGGCAGAATGGTTGGAGGGAGTATTTGAAATTAACTGTGATAACAAAAAGAAGTACACTTGGAAGTTCTAATTCTTCATAATTTCTTAGCTGGTTTTCCTCTCATTCAGTTTGGATGTCAGCCAAACAGGTAAAAAAATCAACCTCATATTGCTCAGATGACCATTTATGAGACATTATGATTATCAACAAGTAGCAGAAATGAGGAAATATACAGAAGCTCTCAATATTATTGTTGACTATTTGGACAGCATGTTATTAATGACACAATATTTCACAATAATTGTGATTTATGACTGTGTAATTACTAGTAAAAAAGAGGACTGGAATTTGTGAGGAATGTGAAGATTTAAATAATTTATTTTGCCATGGTATTAGAAGTGATTTCCTATACATATGTCTACAATGGAAAATACATGAGTTGTATTGAATTTGCCCCTTAGAAACAAGTAGCACAACAGAACTGATTACAGAGTTTAACATTCAGACTGTACATTTTCCCTAAACTACTAATAAATAATTCTTAAGAATACAAGCCATGCCACATAAAATGGAAGAAATAATTTGTGCTATACAAACATGGATGTTCATTAAATTAAAAGTGTGTTACTCCATCTTTGAGTGTAACACATACAGATAAATGCTTAATAAACTTCCATCATTTTAGAATGATTCAAATTAATAAATTCAAATACTACTTTTGTTTTCCTGACGGGGGAAAATCTGCCTTCAGTGGTATAGGTCTTCATTCATTCTTTCTTCAAATCTGTTTTCTGAGAGGTGTTTAATAGCCGATAGAAAACATCACATATTTTTCCATGAGAAACAGTGTGTTTCATCAAAATAGAAAGTTGCCACAGGAAAAAAGACTTTGATTAAACTGTGCCCATGAAAATGAGAAACAATGGCTGTTTCTCCTTGTGGCTGTCAGTGTGATACATCGCAGGATTGTCCTAGACCTCTGCTGTGTGGTGAGGCCATGGAAAATACATTTTGGCTGGGAAAGAGTGCCCATCTGAGGGACACAAAGGCATGGGGACTCAACTCCCCAAAGGCTCTTTGGCAGCTGGATTGGTCACAGAGATTCATGTTGACTCTGATCACTTGATGATACTTGTGAGTCCCTTCCAACTCACACCATTCTGTAAACTGTGAATTGTTTCTGTGAAAACAAAAAGTTTAATTTCAGGCCAGTGAATCAAAGAGGATAGCTTTGGTTTTGGAATTTTTTTATTTTAATCCAGAAGTTCAAAAATCATGGGTGTCCAAAATTTCTGTTCCCTCCATTCATACATCCTATTTTTCTGTGTCGTTTTTGTAGGAAAAAAAACCAGGGTGATTAGCATCTCCTGCAACATGGAAATCCTGTGTCTTTGTTCTAGTTCCTTTGTTGTTAAATTAGTTTAATGAAAGCACTTGAAGCATTTTCATTTCTTAAAATGGAAGGAGTGACAAATATGAAAAGTTAACTGCTCATACTAGTTTCTTCCTTCAGACAGAGGACGTTCTCTTACTCTGGGATGCACAAAATTCATATTCCCAAGGCTGATAATGCCAATTTGCTGCTGCCTTGTGGCACAGATGAGCTTGTGAGCACTTAAAACTTCACAAGTGAATCATAAACAGTCTTTTCTTCCTCATTTACCTGCTGATGTCTTGAAGGACATGTTTCCAGAGCCTGCACACCAAGCTTTATACAATCCACACAGAATAACTGATTGCCCTCTCAGGCAATGCAGAATCACAGAATCATTAATGTTAGAAAAGATCTTCAAGATCATGGAGTCCCACCTTTGACCAATCCCCACCTTGTCAACTACAACAGGGCACCGTGTGCCATGTGCAGTCTTTGACTGTGACTCCAACCTCTCCTTGGGCAGCCCATTCCTATGCTTGAGAGGCTTATAAGAGATTGAAGACTCGAGTAATTTTCTTGGTTCTTCAGTTGGAGTGGGATGTGCTGGATCTGAAAGACATGAAGAGGTCTCCTGAACGCTCCCCACACAGCTGAGCTGAGCGATGACACTCAGTAAAACTGAATAGTCACACACTACACATAGAATGTGCCTCCATGGAAAGGCATGTTTGTCAACAGCTGACCCCCTTTGAGCTTCAGAAAGGGTATTTTAGTCTCCCTTATCCAGGTAAGCTGAGTACTCAGCAGTTTTCAAACTGTATCAGTTTAAAAGTACCCATGGGATGCTTTGGCACTGTTTTCACACATATTGCTTTCATGGGTGTATAAGGCCAGAAGGACTTTCATCTTCTGTCTGTTATTTCATCCAGTGTGTCTTGCATTGCACTGAGGAAAAAAGCAACACAAGAAGGATTCCTTATGTCAGGAGAAAGACCAAATAATAGGACAGTAAATATATTATGGGAGATAGAGATTCATCAGCTGACATTAAGTCAGCTGTGTCTTCCTACATGCTACATCTTATGAAGTCTGTAGGACTTCCTTTAACACGCTTCAGCTGCTGTGGCAACAATCACTAAAATCTTTATTTCAGTTTTTCAAGTGATGGCACCATGCCACTTCATACTTTTCTAGACTGTTTTGGGAGTAATGTGATGCCCAAAGAAACTTCCAACTCTGTTGATCCTGGAGCGTGGAGCTGATTTTTTCATCAGGTATCTCAGACTGGTGGAGTGATTTGCACATTATGCCTAACAGGTTAAGGAATCAAATTCAGGACTGGGGAGCACAAAGTGCCTTGCACCACACTGTGTAAAGCAGTCTTACTCCAGAGCAGACTGGTTGCATTTACATTGCACAGCTGCTGACCTTCAGTGGAGTCTGCAGCCTTGAACTATGGTGTTACTGCACGTGTTTTATTTCAAAGTGCCCGGGACCTGATGTGCTCTGTAAGGTTTGTGCCACAGGTCAGCTGAGCAGTGGTCTCACAGCACAAAGTGTGGCTCTATGTGTCCATGACATGGTGGTTCCATGGCAAGCTGATGCTGATGGACTCTTGCCCACACCCCCTTTGGGACCAGTCCTTGGCACAGTCCTTGGCCCCAGTACCTACCCAGGCGTGGTGGCAGGAGTGAGCTAGGAGAAGGGTTTAGTTCTTCAGCCCTGACCCTTTTCTGTGCAGGGTAAAGGTGCACAGTGTAGGCACTGATGCAGTTTTAGATGCTCACAAGCATCTACTATGATTTTTTCCTTCGAGAGAATTATTTGTGTCAATGCTGATGGACAAATATGAGATTGGGAAAGGCATAGGATCAAATACCAGCCTGGACCTGTACTGGAGGAAGCCAGTACTTTACAGCCTCTGTGTTAAAGCCCATTTTTAAAATACTTTTTGTGATAACAACAGAAGCTTTAAATTTTTTGCTTCTTACCCTGAATACAAGGGTTTTTTTTTTTTTGTTTTTTTAAAAATTTTTTTTCAGGGACAGAAAGGGGTTAAATAATGAGGTATACCCACTGCCTGCCCAAGCCATGTATTGAACAAAGGCTTGTGTAGGCTCCCTTGAAATCCTTATTGCATTCACTGTGGAAAATTAGATTATTCTCATATCAGTGAGTTTCAGCTGCAGATTTCTATTTAGTTCATTAACTTGCCTTGAAGTTGGATGGAATCAGGAATATATTTCTCACTTTGATTGAGTAATTAGGGTTGATACTTTTTTGCTTTCATGCTACTCCTTTTAAAACTCTTTCAGCTGTGTTTTTGAAAATAAAGTGAGTGAATTTATCATATTTAGACATCAGCAAGCACCACATGGCAGAGACAGCTACTCTGGAATCCTAACGGGCTCTCAAGAATTATCCTCTGTGATTATCTCCACGTCTGAAGGACCATATGTCACCGTCTCGGCAAATGGCATCTGGTTATATCACACAAGGAGGTTTCTTCTATCTATTTTGAAAGCAGCTGAACCTAAACTGGTGAACAAATCCCTGAATATATTGAAAGGAGCAGTATTCCTTTGAACTGTGTTATTGAAACTGATATATTCTATGAGCTGGATGCCTATTTCCTCTAAAGACTATCTAACTCTCTGATTATTTCATGTTATGTCAGAAAGGACATATGATAAATCAAATGAGTAGCTAAGCCAGTATACCTGAAAAATAATTATGAATGACCTTTTTCTCTTCTAGCTACAAATGTTATCCAGAAAGGGTACAATCCGTTCAGATCCACAATAGACCAGAATACCTCTAATCTATCAGAACAGAAATCTTGTAATGGGAAACTACTACCACCTCAGCAAACAGTGCCATAATTACTCAAACAGATACTATATTGATCTGAAATTTCATAGGCCAAGTGGATGGCCTGTCTTTGAGAGATATGGGATGAAGATATATTTTTGCAAGCTCCTTCCTGACTCAGCCTAGGTGAGTCCACAGACATTCCTGACATGGAAGGAGCTGCATGCACATCCCCCACCAGGTCTGTGCGCTGACCTATGGCCCTGCCTACATGTACCAGTAGGTGAAAATTCTGGTGATAATTATGGTGGTCTAATCACAAAATTCATGTGATATAGAAATCCCCACTGATGAGAGCAGCACACTCAGCACTTCTTCATGTCCTATCTAGATAGCTTTCCTGCAGGCATACAGTCATTGTGGCAGAGTTTTGCCAGTAAGACCCCACATTTTGGCCTGCACACAAACACAGTCACTGCTTTCTGGATGAAAGGGATGCAAAGAGTAGGTCTGACTCACCTCTCATGCTAAGGTACATTAACAGGAACTCAGTGCAGAATCACTGTGAGCATGCCAATATCCTTCCCACATATGGGCTTAAAGGTGGAGAGGATGCAATATTGTAAATCTGTGTCTAAAACAAACTGTGCCTCATAAAAACATGCCAGAGGGGAATTGGACAGAAAACTGTCACTGTGCTAAGCTTGGAGCATGGCTTCTGTCTTTGGTTGCACTCTGACTTTAAGGTTGGGGCCACATCCATCAGCCCTTCATGTTTTGTATTGTCCAAGTAAAACTGGAAATCTGGAGACTTCCAGAAGAGAATATGAGGTGCCCTGGTTGCACGGACAGGCTCTGCCACATGCTCTAACACAAGTGGTTTGGTGCTCTGATATTGGCACACCATGCAAACTGTGTTCTCAGTGCTGGGAAAGCAGCAACGTGGCCAGAGGCAGCTGTGAGAAGAATCATCCTCAGCCTTTGGGGCTGCCTCTCAGCTCCAGCCCTCATGCTGTGCTACAGCTGTACCCAACCCTATGAATCCTGTCTGCTGATCCCAGACTTGCCTCCCTGACTTGGTCCCTGTCCCCATGGCCAGCCCCAGCTTGGCTCTGTGGGTCACCTCTGAGTGTGGGGGACAGGTCCCTGCTGCAGGCTGCCCCACTGCTGGCCAGCCCAGCCTCACTGTGCTGACAGCAGGGACTTAGGGGTAAGTGAGGACAGGCAAACCTGGGTTGAATTACAGTGAAAGAAAACCCACATGAACTGGGCAACTCCACTGGCTCTTCAGACCTATGGGTGTCTGTGTAAGGCAAAAGCTATGGGGCTTTTAAATCTCTCTTTAGAGGGATTTTGAAATAAGGAAGATTATTGTAGCACTTAAAATTATGTATTCATAGAGATTTACATATTTCTTCCGCTCTTTCCTACAAGCAATATGTACATATATGTGTATATACTCGAGGGTGGAAATATTTATTTGTTCATTATTGTGAGCACCTCACCAATCTTTTAGCTGTCACTGTATCTAGCAAAATGCTACACTTAGCAGTAATTGTTATTTTAATTAATATTTGTCTGTATGTTGCCTCTTACATTTAATGTTAGGCTTCTGTGACTCACTGGTACTGATAAGTGACCTACAGTTGCATTAACAGCCTGTGCAATATATGGCCTGTCATCACTAATACATTTTGATGCATTTTTCTGTATTTTGCTATTTTGGGATTATGTCTGGTTTTACAGACAAATGGCCTAATTCTCAGTACTTTGTCATTTATTTGTATTTCATGCCAATTTTTTTGCACAGATCTAAATTAAAGAAAGGAAAAAATATACTGCAGAACCTCAGTGTCTCATAATAAAAGGCTGAATCCAGGCCTCATAACTCTCATTTCAATCAGTCACAAAGGGACAGGTTCAGACCACTAATTTAAAAATATTTGTCTTCTTTTCTCTCCTGGTAATATCCTAGTGATTTCTTACTGTCATGAGGAAATTTCTAATGTTTGCTCCAGCATACACAACGCCTTTTGTACAACAGATTGAAATCTATCTGTGTTTACAGATAACTGGTCAGGCCCAGCATGTGTCCACCATCTGAGGGGAACCTGGGAGCTTCTGGCCTTACACTATGATCACCTTTTCGTGTAAGGAGCTTAGAGAGTCCATTCAGAAGTTATCTCAGAGGGGCCAGAAAAGAAGATTAAACAGCTTTCAAGCTTCAGGAAAGTGCCTTGTTTGGTGGGCCTAGGCTCAGCCTGTGGGGATGTATGAAATAAATTATGTGGATATTTTCTAAATTGAAGTATTCCAGAGCTATGTGGAATATCAGTATTGTATACTAATGAGAGATTTACTTGAGGGCTTAAACAGTTTTAGTCAGACCTGGGAATTTTTTTTCACTCCTTGTCCCTTACTAACAACTGATTATGGGTCTTGAAATTAGCTCTGTGTCTGTGTGGATGCATTTTCAAGCATATATAGTATTTATATATTGTATTTATATATGTGCATGCATGTTTGTGCGAGAGTTGTGATGCCATGATGTACAGCAAGAAAGAGTACAGCCCTGAGAGATGTACAGCCCTGAGAATCAAGAAGTAACTTTGATTCTGTTCATTTGCAAAATCACACTTTTCCCTTCATTACCATGTTGGCAACTCCCAGTTTCCAACCCTGCAGTGAGAAAATACCTAGTGTGGGTATGAAAATACCTAGTGTGGGTATGCTCCTGCCACTGGCTTCCCCAGTCCTCAATATCCCTCAGCTGCTGTGGGGATCTGGTCTGTCCTTTCTCACCCTGGGGGTCAAGAAATGGTCACTTGAATCTTGGCAGAGATAAAGAGTAAGATGAATGGACAAGCAACAGTCAGTGGATATCACTTTCAGAGAGGTATTTGTTGCGCTGTCACCAGTGGGTACTAAAAACCTCAATATGCCTTAAAATAACTATTTGCTTTTCAAAGCTGCTTCTTGATAGAGCTGATAGAACAAAAATCTGCAATTAAAATTCATGTTCGTGTCACAACATGACAATGAAAGGTGAAAACAGTGCTAAAGACTCTTCACCCATGAGTCCTTCTGGAAATCTTTATGGAGAGGAGAATTTAGCCCATAAAAGATCAACTGTGAAAACTGCTTGGAATACGGCTGGGAATTCTGATGTCTGTCAATAATGTATGGATAGCGTGGCTGATAAGTACTGACATGTGGAACTTAGACACACACACATGCCCATGTTCTCACTGTTTGTCTCAAGTGAACACATACATAGTTCCCATTCTGGCATAAGGACACACAAGCTCAATTTTTGCTTGCTCTGGAAAATGCATGCATATTGTTGAAGTAAGCCTTGCCAAATTAAATGCATTGCTTTGGGAAAAATAAAATTTCCAGTTCAAAAGTAGAATTGAAGCCCTCACAAATGTTGCATTACACATCTCCCCAAGTCTGTATTCATCCAATAATCAGTCAACAGGTTCAGCCAGATGAAGACTGAAAGCAATACCAGCTGATGAAGATGATCTGCAGAGTCATGAGCGTGGGTGGCAGACTCCAAGCCATCCAGCTAAGCTCTGGTGTAAGTACAGCCTCCAAAGACAAGTTCAAGAGCATGGACAGACTTTACATGCAGCAGAGCTTCTGCTGGCATTTGCAGCAACAACAAGGAGATTATCAATAGTGCACTCTGTGGGATAATCATTGATCACTGTCAAGGGTCAAGACACGACTCTGTACATCGAGGGACTGAACACTAAATCCCAGAGCATGTGAGTGGGAAACCTTCCATGTCATTCTGTGCATTGCCATCAGGCTGCTTTGATGTTTGCAGCTTCTTTGGGAAGGAACAATCATATGAGGTGTTGGGTGAGGCTCAGCCCACTAGGACTGGGAAGGGTGATTTAGTCCCGTCTAAGACAAAAGCTCTTTCTATTAAGCTGATTATGCATCATCTGGAGGAGACTGATGAAAACTTTCAGCTAAGATTCTGTAAAATCAGTAAAACCATCCAGGAATAAATGTTTCAGAGTAAGTTCCCCATTTTCTAGAAAGCCTTATGTTTAAAAAGGAATAGAAAAATGGCTTTTTCAGAAGCATCATGGGAACAGTGAAACAGCCATTCAAGATTCCACAATATGGCATGATTGGCCAATCCAGAAGTCTAATTAAAAAAAAAAAGGAAAAGAAAAAGAAAAATTTGTAATTCAGATGATTTTTTTACTCACCAAGTGCCTGGCATTTAGCAAGAATAAATGCAGGCTATGCATCTTGGCCTCTGAATACGACATCACTTAAAGAGGTTTATTTGTGAGTCAAGCATCTTTTTCTGATACACTCCCAAGCTCTCTGATAAATTCATTACTGCCATCAAGTTATGGCATTAGTCACTGAAAATCTCTTGCTTGGTTATGATGTGTTGCTCTGTTTTTTTCCAACACACTCTGAATCTTTGGATTTCTATGTTGTTTTCAGCCAAACCTTTCTTTCTAAGAACTAAATGACTTCTGAGTGAAACAGACATCTCTGCAGTACATTCCTTTACTTTTCTGCCAAAGTTAATCTAGATAAACTCCACAGAACCTGGTGAAAATGCTGTCTTTATGAAGGAATGGAGACTCAAAATACAGGTAGTATGTGGTATATTGATGTATGATCCACTTTCAACGGGTGTGGGAGTATGCACATCACTGTGTGATGCTCATGCTATGTCTTAAATATTGCAGCTGAAATGGAATGAATTATAATTGAAACACTTGTGCTAGTGGTGCTAGCTAGCTTGCTTGCTAGCTGTTTTTATTAACCAGTCTTTCCCTGTTTTTTCTCTTCCTAAGGAGAAGATTGATGCTTCCTCGGGAAAAAAAAATTATGAACCTAGCATGGTCTTTGTGAACTGAATTATGCATGGAGCCACTGTAATTGTACCCATCAGTCAATGCCTGCAGAAAAATGCAAGGCTGGGCGGGGAATGGCTGTAGGTAAACACACATTTAGTCTTACATTGGTTGTGGTAACTGAATGTGCATTTTGTAATGCACAGTTGGATGAATGTTGTTATGACAGCTTTCACAGCTGAGTTCATTGCAGTACTGTGAGGTGTAGGAATATTGCTTTTCTTCTGGGACTGTCTGAAAAGGAAAACTGCTCTTCTATTTCAGTCTAATGCTTTAAGACATGTTCTGTCTCAGAGGTTCATAGACAACCAGAAGCCTGAGAAGCCACCCTTAGTCTGTCCCCTCATAGATATGTTTACACAATTCTTGGCAAATTTTTTCCCAGTTCTTCAAAATCTCCAGCATGAGAGGGCCCACATCCTCCTGAATTACCAGTACAGTGACTATGGAACTCTACTGTTAGAACAGTTTTTCCACTACTATCTGGTCCAAATCTTCCTTGCTGTAATTTGGGCCTAGGCAACTTCCTCTAGGCACTATGACCACGGGGAAAAGATGGATTCACCCTCTTTGCAACAAAGCAAACTGCTAGCCAGTGTGACAAAAGGGGTGGGAAGCCCTGAAGCCAGTGGAATAACTCTAACAGCTTTAGAAGAAAAATGTTGTTAGCTCTGATGCTGCTTCGTCAGGAGATGGTGGCGTTTTTCAAGTATCTTTAATCTTTTAGGGTTTAAAATTGCCACCCTAGAAATGTAGCAGGTAAGAATTACATAGATAGACATTCTCCTGCAAAGTCCATGACAGCCCTTATCAGAGACTTCCTAGATGCTGGCTTATAGTAATTTTGAAAAATATTTCATATATATTTCATATACTTACATCAAGATATAGACAGAGATAAGCATCATTCCTTCACTGTAATAGCTTCCAGCAATTTCAGTTTAGCAATTCCCTTTGTGGGCACAACATTTAGAAGCTTAATGTGAAATATTCCTGGCTACGTTTAAACCAATAATTGAGATAGAAGATGGAGGGTTGTTGCACACAAACCTTTCTGCATTGAGGTCTGCTAAAGGTGTTTTGTGCATCTGTTTTTTGAATCTAAATATTTTTGAAGCATGCTCATTAGAAGATTGCTAGAAGATAAGGGGTGCCTTAGTGGTGCTTCCCCTGTGTCACCTGTGCTGGTGCGCTGCTTGCAGATGGCACTGCCAGCAGTCCAGAGGGTTGTTCAGAAGAGTCTGATGTGAAAGGCAGTGCACTGGAGTTTGTCTGATCTCAGGGTAGGTTGTGGAAGCCTTACAGGAGTGGAAAAGGGCAATGCCAGGGTGGAAAGGTGGGTTTAGGCAACACTGCTGTGGGGTGAGACAGGGCAGATGTGCTTCCACTGGCTGCACAACAACAAACTGGCAGAGCAGGATCAAAATCTTTGTTAATAAATAGCTCTAAGTCTCTAATAAGGAATTGCTGAATGCATATATAGGATGACTAAAGGCACGCCAAGAATGGCAGAAACATGAAGTGTGTGGGTTAGCAGCTAAAACGAACAAAATATGACATCTTTCCACGAAATCTCATCATTCATGAAGAGGGATATGAAGCCGTTCAAGAAGCCTCTTCTCAAGGAGAAAGATGTTTAAAAATTTATTTCTGCTTGAGGCATTATGTTATGGTTTTCATAGCATTTGTGAATGCAAATATCAGATGAAG
Source organism: Hypocryptadius cinnamomeus (assembly GCA_013400635.1). Classification (NCBI taxonomy): domain Eukaryota; kingdom Metazoa; phylum Chordata; class Aves; order Passeriformes; family Zosteropidae; genus Hypocryptadius; species Hypocryptadius cinnamomeus. The sequence continues at coordinate 41,827 of VYZP01046159.1, read as the reverse complement.
GACATTTACGGTCATTCTTATCACTGAATACTCTAGAAGGATGGGAATTGCCTAATTTCATATTTGTAGTCTCCACCCATCCATAAAACTTTTGTCCCGCCCTCAAGTGGTTTGTTGCTTGCTGTATGTCCAGTCACTTACACTGGTGTTAATAGCAGCCTTTCTCCCAGATGTGTTTCTTTAATCATCAGAGTGTATTTCTTCCCAGAGCAATGAGTTACCAACTTCGTATATTTGTTACTACATGGAATATTAATATGGTAATCATGTCTGTCTCCTTAGGGGACTCATATTTTATGGCAGCAATTCAATACTGTTCACTACTCAGAGTTAAAAGAAATACAATAGTTGAAGATGTCAAAGGCTTTTTCTACAAAACAGGCAAAAAGCATACCAGAAATCACATTTTTAGTTGAGAAAAAAACCCAACAGCCACAAAAAAGAAAAATATAACTCCTGATCACTAAAAACATGAATTATTGTTCATGATCACTGTTGAGTATTTTTTACACAACGAAGAAAAAGTGTCTTCTAAAAGATATGAAGTGTTGTGCTTTTCTGATGGGGTCCTGAAGAAATGCACAGCCCCAAAGTGTTTTGAGAAGTGTGCCCAAGGCCAGCGCTGCAGGTGCAGTGGAGCAGCCCTCTGTGAGCTCAGGGCCAGAGCTGTGTGAGAAAGGCTGCAGGAAACCTTAGTGGGGCCAGGATGCCTCCAGGAGCTTCAGCTGCATTTCAGCTTCAGCCCTCACCCCTGGCCACTGTCTGAGCTTTCTGCAGCTCTGCCCACTCCTGCCCACATCTTTCACTGATTCTGAATCCCTGCTTAGCCTCAGAGCTGTTCCCTTCCCATGTCTGGGGCCACAGTCCCAGTCCAGCTCCGCTTGCCACCCTGGGCAGCGGGATGGGGCTGTGGGGAGAGGTCCCTGCTCTGACTTCCCTGCTGCTCTCTGCCCCCTGCCCTGGCAGTGCTGTGGCCAGAACCTTTCTCCCTGTAGCTAAGGCATTGCTAGTGTGAAAAGGGAGCCATGACAGCTGCATAAAAAAAAATCTCACAACTAATTTTACTCCCTTTTTCTCTGTAAAAATAATTCTCAGTCAAAACTGAGGAAAACTCCCTATTTTTTACCATTAGTTTAGCCACTGGCAAGGCAGCAGCTCTCTGGCTCTGTGGTACCTTTGAGCCTTGATTCTGTAAATACTTCCACATCTGGGTATCATACAAGGGATTTGAATTCATGGATGCAAGAATATGTGTGTGTGTACATACATATATATATATATGCATGCTTATCTTTGCAGGAAGTGGACCTTGTTCCATGGAGAATATATTGCCTGAATGCTCCCAGGCTAATCACTGCCAATATTTTAAGCTCATTTTGCTTGATGGCAGATGGAGACAAAGAGCTTATAACATCAATTTTCTTATTGGATCTCATCTGACAAAATCCCTGGTTGCTTTCATCTTGCATGAACCATTATTCTTTTGTAGATATGTGCCTAATAAGCTTAAATTCTGAAAATGAATATTTACACTTATTAATGGCAAGGGATAGTTAAAATCAAACATGCTACATGGTCTTCTGGGAAAGTCAGCATTAAAGCCCTGCTTTCAATAATCAATATGTCAACCAAGCAAATCTCTAGACTGTTGTTACAAGGGAATCTGTCATCATGCAAAGGGAAGATTTGTCTGAGAAACTGCTAAGTAAATGCTTCTGCCACTTAGTAGTGGTTAGGTAGTTTGTATTTGCTACAGATTAGAGTGCAGCCATGCACAGGTTTGTTTTGCATTCCAAACAGAAGTAGTGTCTGCACCAAAGCACCTGTAAGTGGTCCTCACTCACTTGGATCAGTTTAAGGATGGGAAGACACCCTCTGTATTCCCTGGCTCAAACTCTTCCTATACTGCTTCCTCTCCCTTTTTCTTGTGTCTTCTGCATTTTGTATCTTTCAGCACTAAAATACTAGGATAAATTTACCTGACGTTTTTACAGACTATCAAACAAAAAAATGGTCTTATACCTCACTGATCTGTATCCACCTGTGACAATTAATACCCCCCAAAAGGGACTTCACTTCCTAATAAATGTCCAAATGCAAGGCAAGAACTTGAGCTATCTATCATAATTTTCTCACAAAGTGTATCAGAAAATGCTTACCAGAAAATAATAAAAGTCTCAGTATAATATGAAACTGAGCTTCATTTCTACAACAAATGCATTGTGGGCTGCAATGTTTCTAGCTTTTACCATAGTGCTGGCTCATTTCCTAACTTTGCTGGAATATGAGCTTAAGGCTTGGGACCCAAAATCCTTGGTAGACAGGTAACAGCCCCAAAGGGTCATGTTCAGAGGCTCAAACATTGCACATTACGGCTCCTTCCAAACCCTCTCCTTTGGCATTTATGTTCCTTTCTGCAGCTGCTGAGATTTGCCTCTGTCTCAGAGGGAATATGAATGACTCATTGTTTATAAATCCTTTTCCATTCTGTAAATCATCTCTCTCTTTTTGGACATCCTTCCCAGCAAATGTGGCAGGTGCTGTGGTGAGAGAATGGAGATGCAGATAGGATGTCAACATAAGGGTGCTGCTTCCAGACCTTGGACACATCTGTAAAATGGCCAGGTGAACAAGGTGGGCCCCAGTGGCAAACACAAACTCTAGCAGGAAAATTGTGTTTTATGTGGCCAGGTTGGTCCTGTGAGTAGTTGAAAATGGAGCTCCTTGTAGTTGTGACAAGTACTGTACATAGGGCAGTATTAAAAGCACATAGATGCTGTGGATATTGTGGCACAAACCCAACAGACTCAAATATACAGGCAGTCTTTCCCCTTGCAGGAGATAGAGAGGATTTGAGTTGGGGCAGCAGCACCCCCATCCACACCAGAGCCCATCGATTTGCAGCAGTGTAATGTCTCCTGTAATGGCACTGGCCTGAAATTTTTTTTTATTCTTGATCTGGGACCCTATCCTTTTCCCCCTCAACATCTAGCCTTACATGATGGCTTTGTAGTGTTGGCATTTATCAGTGTCTACTTGTTCTCCCCTTTTGTTCTGCTTCATCTAATCTGTGTACAGGAGACACAAGTCCTCCTGTCCATGACCTTTGCCTTTCCCTTGTCTTATACCATTAACACCCAACTACCCTCATCAGAAAAGGCTAATTCCTTTATATAGGCAAGGCCAAAGCTCTGTGAAATCAAAGGTGAAACTCTCACTGACATTAGCTGGAGCAAAAAGTGGATCAGATAAATCAAAGAACTTGAGGAGAAAAGCAAAACAGAAGGCAGAGACATAAAGTTCAGCCTAAAAGGAGCTCCAAAATGATTAAAAGCTTCCAAAGATCTTACACCTTCCTAGATATTCAGGTAACATTTAAGATGGCATATCTATCCTTGGGACTGAAGCCTGATACAGATACCACCCACCTCAATAAATGCTGTTCTTCTAATTATAAGGCTTCCTTCAAAGCTGAAGTGTGTGGGCACTGGTGGGTGAGCCACTGGTGGTAACACAATTTTATTTCCAGGACCAGTATCCATTGGTTGCTGTACGAATTTCCTTCTAAAGTTATAATTTCTGAGCCGTGTCACCTTTCAGGGAAATGACAAATGCTGGCATTTGGTGGGACGTGTATTGATTGCATCCAGCTCCATTCTGATGGCTGGCAGCAGAAGAACAGCGCAGGAGCCAGCCGTGCCCGGTGGGATCACACAGCTTCCCCAGGGTTTGTTTTCATCCTGCAGCACAGCTCTGACTTGGAGTGAATGAAATCACTGAAAAGGTAACATGCTGATTTGCTGAATTATCTATCAAGTGAAATGTTCAAAGCAGAGATAGGGCCAACTGAGAGAAGTAAGAAGCACACTGCCCTGATGACTGGGCTAATTCTCCACCGGTGAGAGTTTTATTGCCTACTGCTGCATGAGAGACTTCAGGCACCGAGCAGTTTCCACTGGATGAGTGGAAGAGTTTGGGGATCTTTCAGCAGGAAACATCACATTTTACAGTGCCAACTTTTTTTTTCTTGCCAGTGAATGTGGACATTATTTTTTATTTTCTCATAATTCTTTTAAACATGCCATAATATCAGACCCTGATGAGTAATCCAAATAGACAGTAATCTTCTGGTATATCCCTTCCTGCAAAAATTCTGTGGTAAACTATTTTATGGAGGAAATGAGGGATGACCTTCTGTGCCTTAAGACATTTTATATCATGAAAGACATGAGCAATTAAACTGCCTTCTGCTCAGAACTGCTAAAATGGTCGAGAAGAGAAATAGTTCTGGTGCCTCATATGAGGCCAGTTCTTTCCCATACGAGTGAATTTCTTTCCTTGCCTGACTGTTCTTCATCCAGCTTATATATATGACCATATATATGCTCAAGATGTAGAGGAAATTTCAGAAAGCAAGTCCTTTTCAGGGAGATGTGTCACCTTCTGGACTGAAATTCTAAATGGTATTTTTAATAAAATAGAAAATAAGTGGTCTTTGTCTTTATGAGAGTGAGAGTGATCTCCCATACAAATATCCTTGAGGTTTATTTATGAAGAGTGCCACATAAGAAAACGATCTTGATTCTTATTTATTAAATTTATGTATTTCTGGCAGTTACATATTTTATTACATTTAGATTGAATGACTAGGCCTCTTAATATCATGGAATCATAGAATCATTTGGAATGAAAGGAACCTTGAAAATCATCTAGTTTCAATCTCCCTACCAGGGACACCTTCCACTAGACCAGGTTGCTCATAGCTCCATCCAACCCAGCCTTAAACATTTCCAGGGATGGGGCATCCACAACTTCTCTGAACAACTTGTTCCAGTGTCTCACCATCCTACCAGTGAAGAATTTCTTGCTAGTATCTAACCTAAACCTACCCTCTCTCATCTTAAAGCCATTCCCCCTTGTCCTATTCCTACATGTGCCTGTGAAAAATTCCTCTCCAGCTTTCTTGTAGTCCCTTAAGTACTGGAAAGCTGCTAGAGGCTCTCCCGAGAGCCTTTTCTTCTTCAGGATGAACAAGCCCAACTCTCTCAGCCTGTCTTTGTGGAAGAGGTGCTCCAGATCTCTGATCATCTTTGTAGACTCCTCTGGATTCACCAGCAGGTCTACATCCTTCCTGTTCTGGGGAGCCCGGAGACGGATGCAGCACTACAAGTGGGGTTTATTGAGAGCAGAGCAGAGCCGAGCAGAGCAGAGCAGAGGGGCAGAATCCCCTCCCTGCCCCCCTGGCCCTGCTGCCCACACTTTTGAAGCAGCCCAGGACGTGGTTGGTTTCTGGGCTGCAAGGGCACATTGCTGGGTCATGTTGAGGTTTTCATCAACCAGCAACCCTAAATCCTTCTCCCCAGGGCTGTTCTCAAGCCATTCTCTTTGTTTGTGCTTGGGATTTTACACTTGGCCTTGCTGAACTTCATGAGGTCTGCACAGATCCACCTCTGAAGCCTGTCAGGTCCCTCTGGATGACATCCTCCCTGCAGCGTCGACCACCACACAGCTTGGCATTGTCAGTGAACTTGCTGTCAATGCCCTTGTTACTGACAAAGATGCTAAACAATGCTGATCCCAATACCAACTTCTGAGGAGCACCACTTGTCACTGGCCTCCACTTGGACATTGAAACATTGACAAAGCTCTTTGAGTGTGACCATCCAGTCAATTTTTTTTCATCAAGTGGTCAATTGGTCAAATCTATTTCTCTCCAGTTTATAGACAAAGATGTCATGTGTGAGTGTCAAATGCTTTGCACGATATGTTGCGATAGGACTTATTTTCCAAACATCACTTAATTTTGTTTATGTTTTCTGATCTTTAAAATTTTCTTCCTCTTCTTCTTTATTTTCTTTTTAAAGCATGAAGATCTCTGAGATTTAAAAAGGTCTTCTGTGCAATAATTATCTTGTCTAGAAGGAGATCAACACAAAGATGAGAATGAAAATAAAATGTAAAGGTGACACAAAAATTCCCACCTCTGAAACTGTGAAACTTTCTTTACCAAACATTTAACCAATTCTTGTTCATGAAGATTTACTTCCCTGTAATTTCCACTTCTGTTGTCACTGATTAAGAGAGTATCAGGAGGGCTTGTGGAGGTGAATGCAAATGTTTTAAGCATCATAAACTACACTTAAGAAAGGAAGAAGAGAGCAATGTTTCTCAGTGATAGAGCCCCTATGCTGTGTATGGTGCTGTCCCAGCACAGCCAATAACTTTGTTTGGCTCTTTATCCCTTCTTTGAGGAGGACGAGCTGTGACTGAGGCTGTGGCCATCCATGGAAGTATGTGACACCCTGGAGAGTCCAGAGCTCTGGCACCTTTGCTGACAGGAACAGGACCTGCAGTGGGTGGCAGAGGGGAACCAGCTTTGCACTCTTCTGCTCTTTGTTGCAGCTGGAAACACTCCAAAGTGTGGAGTGAACTAGGGAAGAAAACCAAACACAGGAGAAAAAGCCCCTTCCAAAACACAGTTTCTAAGTTGTGACAACACTCAGTAATGCTGTCACTCCATGTCATTCAAGGATGAAAAAAGAAAGGGAAAAGGGAGGGAAATTTGCTTATGAGATATGTATTTATTAAAAATTTTGAAACCAGCAAGACTTCTTTTCACACTCTGAAATGGAAAAACTTTATAAATATTTTATGGATCCAGAGGCCATTAGCTAATTACTTGTTTACAAAACAAACCTGTGAATTCAGCAACTGGGGATACCCACATGAAAATCTGACCACATTGACTTTTGTGATGCATTCCAGTCAGTGAACAGGTATTATAGTGCCTGTGATTTTCAAGAACAAGCTATCATTCCTTCTTCGAGCAGTGATGGCCCATGGTTAATTTCAGGATGGTTCTGGAGACTTGGCTACTGAGCCAAAGTGAGAGTGCTGTGCAAATACAACAGTTTTCCATTGAAATAGGTCAGTTCTCCAACATGATCAGCAGCCTGCTTAATTCCCAGACATTAAGCTAATTGGATTGTCCAGATACAAGATACAACAATCTTTTGTATTCTTGGAAATAACTGTGGAATTACAAGTTTCCCATAGGTTTAGCAGCTCTCTCCCCCGTCTCTTTCCATTAAAAGAATTCAATCCTATTTCAGAAGATAACCTTAAGAGAATGAGGAAGGTACAGGCTTTGCCTCTATCTTAATAAAGGTCTGATATGAAGGTTTAATTAAGAGAGAGAAAATACCCAGGAATGAACACAGGATTTAAAGCAAAATAGACCTCAAATAAGTGAAGCAAGAATCACAAATGTGATTCGAAAGGTCCCCCTGCTGAGACAGAGCAGAGTTTCTCACTGAAGCTTGAGATCTGTCATAGATGTTTCCCATTTTCCATCAGTTCTTATCCTCCCTTTTTTCTTGTTCTGGCTTGGTTTAAAAGACTAAGTGTTTTCCAGGTTGTTTCTTTTTTTGAGCTTGGTGACACTTTTCTTGTGGCATTGTGGTACAAAGGCTTTGCTCTTGGGTATTTTTTGTAAGAGTTTTAAACACTTGACATTTCCACTAGTCCATCTCATGGGCCTTTCCTTGCACTAGAATGAGCAAAGGAGAAGCTGCCACATCTGCTGTGTTACCCTTCTATAGTCTACTAGGCACACAATGTTTTCTGTAAACTGTCCTACCAAAAAAAAGAAGTAGAGGGATGCAAAGAATGGAGAAACTTAAGTTGCCTGATCTGATGTCTTCTCTGATGATTTTGGAGTGGGTTTGTTTTGTTATGTATGAATATATTAAACCTCTCCCACCTTGATAATTTTAACTGTACAAATCTCTGAGAAAAAAAATTAGTAAGTATATCACACTCAAGGGATTTCAGAGCTCAGAAAGTGAAATCCGGCTATCTTGTTTATTCATAGATGCATCCTTCCTTTGAGCTTTTGAGGTTTTGGCAGTAGGGCTTAGTGAGGGAGTCCTAGGAAAAATTCTGCCTCACTTCATGTGGCAGGTGTGACATTGAAGACACACTGCTTTTCATGGAGATGGCCTTGATGGTGTGCATATACAAGTGTATGCTAAGTCAACATTAGTCCTTCTTTCCAGAATTTTAGATTTGGTCTTATAAAATCTCATGGTGTTACAATACATTTACACTTTCATTTGAGTCTAACAGTATTATAGTCACACCTTTGTCTGTACTGCACTGAAGATAATGAGAAGCTATTGCTGGGATTCCTACATGATGCTACTATGATGCAAATGTATTGCTTGGATTCCTAGATGATGCAACAGTAGATATAAATGCTAGGAAACATTTTAAATTTATCTTTGGCTGACAGACAAGTTTGAAAATGTGGTTGGCCACTAAAGGGGATGTTTTTCCCAAGCTAGATTTATTTGTTCTAAGAAAGAAGTTCTAAAAGCCAGTGAAATATTCCCAGGATAATTCATACACAGCTGACTGAATAATTCATCATGAATAATGTATTTAGATTTTGCCTCTCTCTTCATAAGGAGATTAGGATATTCTCAGATACATTAATTATTCAAACTAATACTGAGTTTTCTCATCCTCCCCCTCCAAGGGTTCGATTCTGTCACCATTACTCAAGATGAGTAGCATTTTCTGTTGGGAATTGTGCTGATTTTAGTGGCAGTTCCTGCACAGCATGGTACAGGGGAGAGCATCTGGACGCAAGTGAAAAGGTTACAAGCACTTGTGAATATTTGATAGTTGTACTTGGAAGCTCCTCCTGTATAGGATTGCTATGCAAATCCTAAGAGATACTTTTGTTAGCTCTTGTAACTAACCATCACAACCCCAATTTATTAAACATACAACTCAAATTTTGATTGCAGCTGAGAGGCAAGCTAACATCTTGCTTTCCATGAGCAGCGGAGCTTAGCTTTGAACACTTCGCTGTTGACAGAAAGCGAAAAAAAAAAGATCAAAAATGAAGGCTAAAAGAAATGTGCTTGAGTGTGCAGTCACTCAGAATTTCTCTCGTTACCAGCATTGCTTCTGGGAACTGCCCAAAGACATTCTTTTTTCAGCATTGAAAAAAAACTGAATTAATCACCTTTGTGTCTTCCTGTTCCCTGTGACTGCAGTTCTTTCTGGCAAATATTTTTAATATAGACCTGGCCTTTGACTGGCTAGATAAGGCTTCCTTCTGAATTTCCAGCAGCAGTGACTAAAGGAAGAGCTGGAAGTAGCAGCAGATTGAGGTACACCACCACTGCAGTACACCCTCACAAGTGCTCTGCAGCTATTAGTGTCACCCCACTTTGCTGAGGAAACTCCATCCTGGTGGCTCTGTGGGATGGTGTTTTCAGCTCCCTGGCTAGGTGTGCTCCCAGGTCACCTGCTGTTCCTCCCTGCCAGGGGTTTGAAAACTCCTCTCAGCAAACATGTTTTGGTCAATAGTTCTGTGTTTTATAGTTAACTGTGGTGGGCTGAACTGAATATTCAGTCTTTTTGAAAGAAAAGTATAACTTTTATCTAAAAATCACACCAGTGACTAGGTCAGAAAATCTCTCTTTCAACACTCTGCCAAGATTTCTCCTTCTTCTTGGGTTAAAACCAAAAGTTACCTCAGAGGGGAAGACTTTGGACTAAATACAGACTGAATTCTTACATAAAAATGTAAGATATTTTATGTAAGAAGATTATCCAATATTTTATACACCTACATTTTCTCCATGTGGGGAGAATGAAAAGCTCTGCCAATGTGAAATATAAAACCTGTAATAAAACCTTTGGAGCAAAGTTCTGTGCCTCCAACGTGGGGATTGCAGCCTTCTGTATGATGGAGCAAGGGCACCTTATTAATACATGTATTTGCTACTGATATGCTTGCAGTGTCTGCACCAGAAAATGGTTGCCTGGTTCTATTAAAGTTCAAGCCAGACTGGAGTTGGCAGGTTTAGAGTGCTTTGAACCTGGTCCAACACTAATTTGATGGACAGGGTTGGAATAAGGCAGTTTAGTCTGTGACAGTAAAACAAATACAAATAGTCTCCTGGCTCTCTGATGGTGTTTACAAGAGTATTAAAATGATTTCCCACTAATGATACACAGTTGTAGGGATTACAGCACTATATCATGAGGGTAATGCTGCTGCTGCTGCTGTGGTGTGGATCTAGAGAGATCCAAAACAAAATGCCAGCAGAGGCACTGGACAACATACAATGAGAGAAATGACATTCTAGCAAAATAGAGTCAGTGTTGCTGCTGTACTTCATAAAAAGAGATAAATGCAGGAAGAGTGCCTTCACACTGGCTTTGCCTGATTCTCTAGTGATGCATTTGTTATTATTTACCTGGTATACACAGACCTGGTTTTAAATCTCTCCTCTGCACGGCTTAAGTACCTTACTCCATATCAGATTCCCTGCTTTTTGTCTTAATTCCTGGCATGCCTTCTACATAAAAGACCTCTTATAACACACATTTAGGTTCAGGAGGATATTAGAGCAGTTGCAGATTTGTTAATTTAGGCTGAATAATATAATTTATTTTTAAAGAAAATTTGATGCTTGCTTTTCTGTAACCACCACATTTTTCCCTAAATGAAAGTCAATAAAACAATGTTTAGAAGTATTCATGCATACATACATTTTGCACAAATGCTGCCTCAAAAATCAGAGAATTTTATATTTACCCTTTGGGCTTTTTCTCTGCCATAATGAAGGTTCTTGTGTGACAGCAATGCCCTTATTCCTTGCAACCACCAGCATTCATTTGGTTCAGTGGGAATGTCCCTGATTTTTTTTGTTCAGGACAGAAGTTGTATTAACCTTGCAAATACAGTGAATGTCAAATCAGTAAACTGCTGACTTGCCTAGCATATGTCTTTTCAGCCTATTCATGCCATAGCTGTATGTTAAAGAGCACCATAAACCACTTATGATCTGACCCATTCTATGCAAACAAAGCAAAATCTGCAGATAACACAAAGCATAATTCCAGATGTCAGTAGGTTGCAGATTGCTTACTTAGTATTTTTAATGAAAGATGAACAATAAACACTCTTTTATCTCATTAATAATCTGCATATTATTCACATTAATAGAACTGGGACCTGCAAACTCATAAATATCACTAAATACTGTGATACTGGCCTTGCTGTGAGTGCTTTATGGGTTATAAATTACTTTAAATTATCATTAGACCCAGGTTTCAGTAGAGCTGCACTGAAAAGCCCTCCCTCCCTCCTAGTTTTTAAAGGCATCACAAGGCTATAACAATGCTGAAAACTGGCACTGATGGAATAGAAAACTGTAAAATTGGACTTGATGTGTGACTTGGAGGTTCAGATTTTGTGATGTTTCCCTCTTGTGCTTTGTGCAAGAATTCTCTGGTTTTCCTGCTTCAGATTTTTAATGTAATTTTAGGGGTTTACTTCCCCCTGGATACTGAATTTTTGAGAATCTTTGCAAAGATTCTCAAAAACATGGTTGCTATGGAGGCTGTGGAGAGGAGGTATGGAGTGGGGGAGACATTTAAATTGCTGTTACTAGAGGTCATTTGTCTACCTGATCCATTTACTTCCCACAACATCTGATTGGATCACTGATGTCCCTATGATGAACCAGCAAGGAAAGGATTAAACAACCACATTGTTAAAAATAATTTAGAAGTTAAGGCATTCATAGGGTTTAGAAGATGACAAATGTTTAATTGGACAGGAATAGGACATTTCAGAATTTAGGATTCTCTTCCTTGTCTTTTCCTTCAGTGCTTTTGGGTTTGTAATGAGTGTTCTGAATGTAACTTTACTTAGGTTCATCACAGGGGGGCAAATACTAAAAGGCATGATTAGTCATACAGCCAGTGGAGTTTCAGCAAATCTGGCAACCAAGCAAACAGGAAAAAAAGTAAGGTTTGAACTGATTTTTTCTGGCCTAACCTAAGGCTTATTTACAGCGACATCAGCCATCAAGAGACTACTTCCCCCACTGCTTCTCTGTTAGGCACGCTGCCCCGTGCCAGCTCTGGTGGCTTCACTGGGCTTCTCATGCTGTTCTAATCACTGTGCCCTGTGCACGGGAGGAGGCAGCCAAGCCAACAGCCCATGACGACACCTGCTTTTTTGGGGCCAGCAGCAGAAACGAGAATTAAATCTGCATCAACTTGTATTTTGTTGTTTCAAAACCCCTACCTGGGATGCGTTAATAAAATTTCCACTTGGAGAGAAAGCAAAAAAGTCTGCTATTACCCAGGAGTGTTATTTTGGGTTCTGTGCGTTCTCATTGCTTGTAATTGTCAGGATTAAGAACAGTTCCCAGATTCTATCTCTATCCAGTTCAGCTTGTTCCCAGGATTTACACTGCACTAAGTTGCTGCAGTTTGTATTCCCCTTGCTCTGCTCCCTCCCCATACATTAACCAATCACCAGGATTAATGCATTCCTGAAAGGTAAGGAGCAGAAGCCTGTCTCCTTGACAGCAGGGGACAAACACATAATAAATACATAAAAATAAACATAAATAGTTAGAGCCAGCAGCAGATTGTGTTGGCAGTAAAGTAGGGTTTGCTTAATGTTTTATGGAAATGAAAGCTCTATCTTCTGCCTTCACTGCCATCATTATGAGAACCCTTTTAATCTGCTCTCTGAACATGATTATCATTTCTATAAACATAAAATATGCTGCTTTAACTCTAAGTTCCCTCCCCCAGATTAATGTCATTGAAAGTAATAGCAATTAAAATAAGAGGCTGTCCAGGCAGGCACTGCAAGTGCAGATTCAGATAACAAAAGAGCAGAAGTTCAGCAGCTGGTATGACACAGGCAGGAATACCATTTCCAACAGCCTTTCTCAACATCAGTTGCTCTTCCCCCTGGCACGTAGCTGGTGATGAAAGTTAGATTATGTGTGGCCATCCAGGGTAAAAGGCTTGCCTTGAATAGGTCTTACAGGCCCTCTTATCCTATGGGACTCGGCAGAGGTGAGTGATCTGAAACTGGGAGAGGCTCAGTGCAGCAATATAACATGGTACATGAGTTATTGCAAGATGGATTAAGTGCTATATACAGTTATAAAATGACTGAATGCCTGCAATTGTTGAGCTACGAATAAAGCAAGTAGAATTCTGTGTGTTAAGTTTCATCTCACTGTCTTAAATTATGCATCCATGTAAGCAGAGAAGCAAACCCAACATAATGGTGATATTGTCCAATGAACTACCAACCTCCAGGAATGTGCAAATCTGATCACGGTAACATCCAGCTGTCTTCTGTGCTAGACAAAATTATTTCCTGATCCCAGGTAGGCTCCTGAGGGACCAGTGGGAGCTTTTGACTTCTGTGAAGCAGAACATTTGGAAACTGAGAATGAAAGTTCTATGTTTGTAGACATTGCAGCTAGCCTTGCTCTTAGTTTGTAAATGTCAGACTCAGTGCTCAGTTTCCCTATGAGCTCTTCATGCTTCTCTGACAGCGGGAAAGAGAGCATTGCTGGTGGAACTGGCTGCTCCCCAGTTTCTGTGCCATGGCAAAGTGGAATCCTGCTGATCTGGGCTATGCCCCTATGAAAGCTAAGGAGTGTCATGGACATGTTGGAGAGGAAGGGGGCTTCTCTGGAATAAGCTATCTGTCTATGCCTTTTAGGGCAGCTTCTTAACATGGTAAGAAACTGAACAGCTTCTGGGGTCTGACCACTTCTGGAGTAAAAGCAGCTGAGAGCCAGGAGGCAAAGTGAGGAATGAAATGACCTTTTCTTGACTTTTCCTACACCTTCATTTCCACTGACAACAGCTAACAATTGGCAGCAGTTTTAGTTACAGTTTAAGGTTTTTATATGTTTACTTAGCAGCTCTACGGATGGTTTCAGATCAGATGTTGTTATTTTACACCCGTGGGATAAGATAGAGCTTATGGTAGAGATTATACTGAGTAACTAAACAGCCTTTCCCTTCTGCAGTCTTAGGGGCTTGCTCTGTGAACTGCTCTTTGGAGACAGATCATTCATTCCAGAAAATAGGCTGCAGGAGTTTCCTCTTCTTCGATGGTCTAATCCAAATAACTCTTGGTTAAGTGGCCAAATAATTTTTACAAAAGCCTTTGTTAATGTAAAGAATAGATGCTCAGACTACTTTTTCCATAATTCATGTCTGACATTTATCCTAAGTACTCTGTTACTTGAAGGAACTGTGTCATGGTAAACAGTAAAAAATAGGGCTGGCCATTCTCAGAAGATGTAGGCTAGGATAATGCCACAGATGTAAGAGGAGAAATACACTCTCATCCTACCTTCTTTTTTTCCTGTTTCAGGGTACCACATTTTTAGTCCTGTTTTTGTTGTTGTTGCTTCTCTCCTCCACATCCCAAAATCTGTGGACTTGCAGCAAAGAAACTTTGATGCAGGGACACAGGGACAAAGAAGTTTGCCTGTGTCTTTGCTAAAGCCACTGGCAGCACGAACAAGCCAGTGCAGGAACAAACCTCTTGAGGTGGGCTGTACCAACTTTCTGCAGAGAGCAAGGAAGACTTGGTAACTACCTGGTCCTTTCTTTGCTCCAGGAATAGTGCAACTACATGCTGTCCCTTCCCTTGGGCAGATGGCGATTTGGATGGCAATCTTGCAGTGAGTCCCTCCTGCTCAGCTTGTTCATGCTGAAACTGGAAAGTATTTTCCACGTGCATGTGCTGCACTGACTCCCAAATGTGTGGAAAGAAGGACTGCATCGAGACCAGATTTAATCTAAAAACTTAAAAATAGCACTGGGAAGATAAACCTGGAATAGCTCCCTCCGTCTACTGTGTACTCTGCTTAGCACTTCCTTTCACCCTGCAGCCCAGCCCATCACTCCCATGTGGTGTCACCGTTGCCATAGCATATGGTAGTCACTGGACTGGTGCCATTGGTTTCCAGTGAAGTAGCACATAGTTTTTGCATATAACCCTTCTGATAAATTTCTGCATGGTTTCTTTGCTGTGACTCAGTTAATTGAATTCTTCTTGTACAAGAAAAATGAAAGAATGCATGTGACAAAAGACCAAAATATCTAAATCTTAAAATGATTAAATTGATTAAAAATGATTAAAAATACTTAATCATTAATACCCTGATTAAAAATACTTCAGCCTTGGTGCTGTTGTTGTATGCGAGACAAAATGGCGGGTAAAAATCTTTATTACTGGTAGATTTTATATGGTCAGCTGTCATCTGAACATCAGCCACAAAGAATCAGCATCTTAAAAAACTACTATTAGTTCTTTTCATACCGCTTTTAATCTTCATTTTACTCCTGACCTTATTCATGTCATGAACTGAGTTCATGCAAGGTGACAAACTGGGACCTTAAAAATGCACCATTTCTCTGGTGTTACACACATACAAGTTTCATGAACATTACAATAGCCATAGCCAAAAAGCATTAGAAAAAAAAATCTCTAAAGTTATGCTTGTTTTTTGTATTCTTCAGAATTAAGCTATGTCAGGTATTTCTGCAAATGAACAGCATCCATTGCAGTTTCACTGAACTGAGAGAAATCTTTGAGTTTGGTTTTTTTTTTCCCCTCTGTGCACATTTTTTAAAAGCCTGTCAAGAAACAACAAGAGAGAGAAGAGAGGCAATCTTATATACAGGAAAGATAATTGCCACAACAATAAATAAAGCTCCTCTTTTTTGGCTCAGTAACTTGAATGGCTTGAAGAGGATGGGTTCTAACTGCCCCCAAGCTCACTCAAAGGCACTTCATGTTCTTGGGGGTATTTATTAAACTGAAGATTCATCTCTCACAATGTACAAGTGTCTTGGTTTGAAAGACAGGTGTCTGCTAAGGAAGCCAGGAGCCTTCCTCGAAATGGAAAATGTAAGCCCCCTCCCTCCGAATTATTTTAATTTTTAAATTAAGGGGCTCTCAGGCAAAGATACAGGAATAGGAATCGCAGTTCTTTAATAGGAAAATTAAAAATACAAATGCAAGAGTACAAAAAAAGAAAAGAAAGCACTGACAGAGTCAGAATATGACCTGACACCCTGTTGGTCATGGGGCTGGCAGCAGTCCCATTCCATGGTGGCTGCAGCCCTCCTGCAGTGACAGTGTGGTTCTGTTGGAGCAATGATCCTGTCGAAGGGTGGAGTTTTCCTCTGTGGTGGTGTAGATGGGCCTGATCTTGCTCTGGGAATCCAGTGGAGGAGAAAGCTACTCTGATGTTCCAAATCTCAGATTATAACCAGGTAGGAAAGCATGGCTCCTCCCTCTGGGCAGACCTTCTCCCAATGGGATGATGTAATTTTATCGGTCATGCAGTGAGGCTCAATGGCCCATTAACAGAAGATATTTCCTGGAGGGAGGATTGGTTTGTGGAAGAGATAAAGAAAAGTGCACAATTGACAGAAGATAACTGCCCCACTTCCAACAGATGGCAAATAGAATACACACACCCAGCTAAATCTTCCAAACTAAGACAGTGAGAAAGGTGAAATAATTATGCAAAGAAGTGAGGAAGAAGGAATTACTGATCATTTATTAGTGCCTTCTAATCCACAAGAGAGCTTTTAGTCTTGCTCAAACAAGGGAAAAGTACACGACCTTGCCTTGTGGGTCAGTGTGCAGGGGGTCCAAAGATCTGACAGACTCTGAAAACTACTACCTGTGGCATATCTTGACACAGAAACTGAAACGAGCACACAGCACGGGCACCGAGTTGCTACTTGTTCAGCTGATGCCTTTGATGTTTTATGACAGTTTTTAGTGCTGATGTGGCAAAACAACTTCAGAATGTATAAAACCATAGCAACTGCTGCAGGAGGATGTATCTGGAAACAAAATACCCTTCTCTCTCTAATTTGACTGCATTTCTTCCCTTCCAAGACAACAGCAGCACGGCCTCTATGAGCAGTTTTTTGTTAGGATAGGATTGGTTTGGAGTTTCAGAAGAGACTCCAGCCCAGCCATGTGGGAGAGAGGGCATACATGCTGAAACCAGATGTGATTTTCCTGGGATGAGGGAGTGCCAGCCACTGCCTGGTGATTTTTTAATGGGATTAAAAGGTCTATGGGGCAGAAACGACTATTGCCCAGTGTCAGGTTCTCCCCAGTACTATCGGCAGAAGAATATGGGATTGTAATATCTACTTCTGGGTCTCCAGAGCCAGAATGTGGCCTATGCAGAGGCTGTCCATCTGTCTGTCAGGTCTTGATATATTAAATTGAATAAAATCATATACATTTCTTGCTTATTAACATATCCAAAATATATACAGTCATGCTTAATTTTTGGTTCTTGAAGCAGAAAATACATAAAACAGTTTCAAATTTCTCCTTTGGTAGGAAAAGCTAATTTCAAGGGTTTATAAGAAAATTAATTGCAATGAATATACAACCAGAAAATGTCAAATTAATTTTTACTTTTATTGTAAGACACTATTTTAGTTTATAGGCAGAGTACTACAGGATGTTGGAAATAAAGAAATACCACAAGGATCCAAATGGAGATACCCACCCTTTCTGTTGCAGAAGAAAGATGAAAAGGAGAAGTCTTCAGTCAGAGAGAGCCAGAAGTGGCACAAAGGGTCAGCCTTAAGGGTGAGTGGGTGCTGGCAAGCCCAGCTAGCTGCAGAGTTACCTTAATACACAGCCTCCCTCAAATTCCTGGAACTGATTAGTTGGTAACTGCAAGGAAAATAGTCGTGCAGCAAAAGGGAATGGAAGCAATTTTTGAGTAGCATAATCTGTGATCTTTTCCTCCACACTGGCATGCCCTTATGCTACAGATAGAAGTGCTGCTGAACCAGTCAATGCAATGATATCGCTCTCCACTGTCAGAAAGCCAAAGGAAATCCGCTCATGATTTCTCCACCTGTTCCAGAGTCCTGCATAACAAGGCCAGGAGACAGGAGCCTCTCTGGGCTCGCAGGGACTGGCAATTCCTGCCCAAATCACAATTACTCTTTCTGAAACAGGCCCTAGCTGAACAGACGAGCAGGTTTATTGTGCCCAAAACTGGGAGAAACCTGCCCAAAGACACGCTCCCAGCCGTTCGTAGAAAAAGCTGCTTGTTATATTTCCGCCGCCTCCCCCGCGCCGCAAGCGCCGCCACCCCCGCGCCCCTCGCCCCCTCCGTTCGCCGGGGATGGCCGCGGATGAGGAGACACCTGGGTTTCCCTGGCAACNCGGGGTCGGGGCGATGCAGGGCGCCCGGGGCAGCTCTCGGGGTCAGGCACCGGGGCTCGCCCCGGGCCGTGCATGGCGCACCCGCCTCGGGGAGGGTGCAGCTCCTCACCACAGAGCTGAGCCCTGTTTCCCCGGGGCCGGGGCTCGCAGGCTTCCCCCTCACTGCCCTCCGCGTGCCCGCCCGGAGCATCTCCCTTCCCAGCCTCTGCCACCGCGCTTGGCTTCGCCGACGGCCTCCTCTTGGCTGGGCGGGTTTTCCCGTCCCCACGTCCCACCCCGTCCCAGGCAGCCGCCCCTGCGTGTGCCCTCGGGGCCGCTTTGCTCTAGCGGGGGCCTGGGCCCACACAGGTGACACCTGCCCTTTCATGCGCTTCAACCAGGCAAGGCTTGCCCGCTTCCCCCTTTATTTCTTCTTGTTTACATCTGTCCTTAGCGAAGGCTGGCCGGTCACCGGCCTCGCTGGTGCCTTGTCCCCCCGTGCCGGGTCCGAGCGCTCCCTCCAGGCGCCCGCCGGGCGCTCTGTGCGGTGTGCCGGGCACGTCAGGGTGGATCCCGCCGCCTGATCTCGGCTGCCCGTGCTGGACACAGACGCATCAGGTTGAGCACGGGTTTCTCTGCCGAGCAGAGCTGGCTCCTGCGTGGGCGGTGAGCTCATGTCTGTCTGCGCTTGCCCCGGAGGCAGACAGGCCCGCGGGCCAAGGCTCTGCTCCCTGGGCGGGCTGCGGGTCCCCTGGCAGAGGGGCATCCCCCGATTTGCACTGCTGCGTGAGGTCACACAGCCATGGGCAGTACTGTAGGGCTTGCCACGTTGCAGCCAAGTAACTCCTTTCCTACTGCTTTATTTTCTTTCCTTGAAACTCAAACCTAAGGCACAGCAAAGGGCAAAAAAGAGCAGTGTATATCCTGGTACATAATCTTAAAAAAAATTCCCAAACAAGGCATTTGCAAATGCAAAAAACATTAAAAATAATCTTTAGGAAAAGTTCTTTAACAGATTATCTCCACTTAACATTTGCCTATTTGTTTTGTAATAGTAACGCTTCAGTGGTGCTTGCTACTAAGGTTAGATGTCAAATACTCTTCCCATAAAATTTGTCAAGAAAATGGGGTTGATTGGTGATCTCAGGCACTGATACAACAACAGTATCACAAATGAAGGTACAAGTTGACCTTGAATGTCAGTTAACAGAAGGCTTTATCCACAATTTTTTATTGCACACAAGATTTCTGGACTCCTGTGTCCCTGTGTTTCCTTTGTGTTGTGTTTACAGAAAAAGAAGCGAAGCACAAAGCTCCTTTTTGCTTTACTAAAACCAAAAGTTGTTTATAGTTTTGTGGCCAGTGTGATATTTCCTGATAATGTAAAAATTCAATTGAAAAAGGAAATAATGTGTTGCCTTGCATTGTTCCTCCAAATAACTTAGAGGGAGATAACTTGATAAAAACATTTCTATCACACCCTCTGGTTAGTTAAGTGCAGCTATTATGGTTCCAAAAATAGATAGTCCCTGAAAGTGCCTGAAATCTGCAACATGGAGGTCATTTCTTCACAGAGCCTTTTCTGCCACAGCCATTCTGCCTTAAAATTGTCATGTACTTCTCCTCTGTCTGTTTCTTTAATTCACTCATAGTTTTTCATTGTTCTATAAAATAGATGCATATATGAAATCAAAGAGAGACAAGCTTGTAGTCTAGAAAGTAGCCAACAGTAGTTGTTTGATGCAATAAAAAGAAAAGCATTCAGTGGTTGAAATAAGGAAAATTATCACTTTGAAAATGGCTTTTGGCAAAACTCCATGACTAACTTTCTTTAAGAAATTTATCTACTAAACAGTGAATAACGAACCAATATCTCTATAAACTATCCACAGAATTGCTTCTTTGTCTTATTTTTCAATGACTTATAATGTTTTGGCTTTCCAGCATTATTGATACTAAATCAGCTGGCTGACTGCGGGTATGTCTGTACAAAGAGAGTTGCCAAGAGTTGCACAAAGCCCAGGAGGAGGGTTGGGGTGGGGGTTGGGAGATCGGGGCCATTTCCCAAAGGAGCAGGATGCTTTTCCTTGTGCTTAGCCTCAGGCACAGACATGGCTGGCTCCTTCCCTCAGTCAAAGAAGGAACTTCAGAGGCTTAAGCATACACCCGGATGGCTGCTAATGAGACTGTTCTGTCTCTTCATATATTTCAAAATCTACATGCCATATTTCAGTCTCCAGCCTTCTGGGCATTTGTGTCTAATTAGGCTGGAGGGCCTCCAGTTCAAGATTACCTATGCTGCTTGGTGCTCAATTTCTTTATATGACTTTGGCAATAAAGCAGATTACCGTGGGTTTATGTGCAAGCAAATTAGGGACAGATGTAAGCATTCTTATAAGCCCTGTTCCTGTTTTCTCAGCACGAACTGAATTCCACCATCATCTGTTTCTTTCTACATAAAATGTGTAGTGTTCTCAGTGTAGCATATTTATAACTGGGTGTTATGTACTCTGTAAGATGCGAGACTTTTAAATACTTCATTTTCACTTGCCTTCTTCTTTTTTTTTTTTTGTTCCCCAAAATGAAAAACAATACTGCTTCAGGAAAAGTTTTCCAGTTCCAAATAGAAATAATCAACAAGAGAAAAGGACTGGGGCTGAGTAGAGTTATACATAGAACAAATAGTAACAAATATTTTAAGTTTATTTATGTTTTCATAACAGCCTAGAGTAGAATGGAGAAAACAAAACACATAGTACCTGAACTGGTATTTAACGGTATGAAGTAATATTGCATTGTTTAGGACTGCTCTTTACTTGTGCTTTTAAAAAACCCCAAACAAAGTCCCTGTGCATTATAGGAGAAATATGAAAGCTGTCTCCTTGGCATCACTGAATAGGTAAACCATATTGTAAAGTTACAGAATCATACAATGGTTTGGGTTGGAAGGGACCTTAAAGATCATCTCATTTCAAGCTCTTGTCAGGCAGGGAACCTTTCACTAGACCAGGCTGCTCAGAGCCCCATTGAACCTGGCCTTGAGCAGTTCCAGGGCTGTGTCATCCAAAGCTTCTCTGGGCAACCTGTGCCAGTGCCTCAACACCTTCACACTAAAGATTTTTTTCATAAGAACTGGTCTAAACCTGCCCTCTTTGAACTTAAGAGTGGTTTCAAGTCATTCCTACTTGTCCTATCACTACAAGCCCTTGTAAAAATTCCCTCTCCAGCTCTGCTGTAGCCCCTTTAGGTACTGGAACCCCAGCTCTCTCAGCCTGTCTTCATAGGAGAAGTGTTCCAGGCTTCTTTGTGGCCTTCCTCTGGACTTGCTCCAAAATGTCCCTATTCTTCTTGTGCTGGATGCAGTGCTCCAGGTGGGGTTGCATGAGAGCAAAGTAGAGGGGCAGAAAAGTCCTCTTTCTAGGTGCTAGATCCACTCTTAGGATGCTATCCCTGGTTTTGTTAAGTCAAAACCTGAAGTGAAATCCCAATTCCAATGAGCTAAATGGCAAGATTTACTGAACAATTGTCTCATCTTACATGTCAGGAGAGCTGGGTACATATTCAAAGGTAGTTGCCACCTTAAAAGAACCTTAAAAACATCTAGAAATACATGTTAAAATGAAGTCTAAAACCCAGCAGATTCTTTAAAAGTTAAGTTTTGGAATCAGAAATACTGTGTCTGAAAACAAAATTCTTCATGACCTCATTAGGAGGACTTAAGAATAACTGTCACCTGATACCCAAACTCTTGCTTAATATAAATCTTAGGGATTTTACCTCAAGTTCCCCTGTGACAGCTCTGCAGAAATGTTTTGGCACTGAGATGGTGAGGAACGTGAAAAGTGAGTGGCTTCTGCCTGTCAGGCTCCCCCATTTTTTCTTGTGACTGTGCAGTTTGATAAAGTAAATTTTTATTTCTTTGAAGAAAAAGAATTACAGAAGAAACACTGATACATAATCCCTGGATTTAAATTGTATTATTGAAGTAGTTTTGCATTTGAGAATGCTCTAAAAAAAATCAGCACTTTGTGTTTATAGGACTTGGAGTCCTGGTAAACTCATTATTCCTAACATTGCAAATGTTATGAAAAAGGAAAAAGGCTCTCCGAATGTCCTATAATGACAGACATTTTCATCCACCAGAAATACTGAGCAGCCACCCTTTTGTGGGCAACTTTTATAATAAAGGAATTTCTTTCCTTTATGAAGGGTTGAAGCAATTGGGACAGACAGTCACATCTGAAACGTCTCTGCTTTCATTTCTGGAATACGGAGAAGTAAGAAGCAAGGAGGCATTGCCTGGTGGCAGGAGCTGAACGCTTGGGAATGGGCGTGGAATCTGCTCTGTTCTGTTGAAGGTACCATGCCCTGCCCTCTCCCTCCCCAAACCATGGGGAGGGACAGCCTTGCAATGCCTTTGGAGTCTGTTTCTGGACTTTGTGCTGGGAACCTCTATCTGTTGAGGAATACAACAGCACACTTCTGTGTATCATACAGTCATTCATTTTCATAGAGAGCAAAGTGACTGATCAATAGCAGAATGTGCCTTCAGAAGAAGCTGAGCTATTTTTCATGGGAAAACTATCACTTTAAAACCCCTTTTTCATCCTGTAACACTCCAGAGATGAACAAAAATCTGCAAGCACTAACCTTGAAAAGGAAACGTGTTTGGCCCTGATGGAGGAAATGCAGGTAATCTTGTTAGATAGCAATCTTAAAAGATCTCAGAAACTGCAAACCTAAGTGTAGTTGGTGTTCACCAAAATAGTTTTCTAGTGAAGGGCTTCATAATTATTTTGTATATCAGATATGTGTTTGAAATGTAAAGGAGAGGTTAAATGCCTTAATGAGTTAGGAAGGCAATAGCCTCATTTATTAAAAAGATAACAGGAATCCAGATGACAGAATTATCAATATTCTGCAGGGAAAGAAAGCATATGGTAGAATTAAGAAATGTACTGCAGTTGGTTAGGGGCTTTGCCTTTTGGTGTCAGAACACTAACCTGAACTCTGAAAAAGCATTTGGGGAAAAGATACTCATACAGACCCCATCTGGACTCTATGTGATGGTGCAAATAAAATGTGAGTGGCATTTTGGGACTTTTTTTTTTTGTGTATGTATAAAATTGGAGTAGGACACCGTGTATTGGATTATTCTACTTTTTATTTTTTCAACAATTTCTGAAGTCATTGTAGCTGCAGCTTGGCTATCATGTTCTTCCTTGATTGGAAACTGGCCAAGGGGATGGTTGGCAAGCCTGTTTTTTGGAAGTCCGGGCATCTTGCTGCATTGGGCCCTCTGCAGTATTAATAAACCATGAATAAACTTCCTGGCATTTCTTTAACAACATTATGGTTAAAGAGCAATCCGTTTAAGCCTTCAGAGAATAGCTATTGCAGAAGAACAGAAAACACAGTCCATTGACATCTAGCAAATTACTTTTTTCTTTCTAAAGTAAAAGGGCTTTTTTTTGATCTTTGCATAGCAGAAAGAATAGTCCTGGGACATACTATAAATACTAAACTACCATTAATAAATATAGTCTTTCTACTGAAAGGTCTTACACACACTGATTAAGAATCTCTTTTCCTCACTTGATCTGCATATGATATTCCTTGAATTTTGTGTCCTGTTCTTGAATTTGTGTTTTGGGATCTGATCTTGAAAATGCTGTTCAAGTTGCTGTCTAGTTTGTATCTCAGCTGGCCAGAGCCAAGTAGATATCCCTAGATCCAATGGAGATGTCCTTAACTTTCCCTGGGTGGGGGGCTGCAGGCAGAATTGCTCTGCTGTGTATCAGAGGGACATTATAAAGCCGGTTCTGAGGGAACTCATGGTTCGAGGTGCTGCAGGGTGAGCCAGGAGCCATCTGGTCTGTGCTGCTGCTCCTCGAGGAGCTGAGTGGTGTGGCCTGTAAGGAGCCCCCATCTGTGCCACGAGCCTGTGACCAGCATCTTCTCTTGGGTGATTTTTTCTGCAGCAGAGGACAGAACTCTGGGGGATGCACGCAAGCATTTTCCGTGACAGAGAAGTTCTGTGCTGAGTGTCATCGTAGCTGCAATCAGCAGTGCCACAGCTTTTCCTCTCCTACAGTGCTTCTCTGTGTGGCATGCACATCACTAATGAGTAGCTTAATTAGGCATAAGTGACCATGATTTTATTCTGTTTTCCTATAATAAATGTATTCAAGTCCCTTTTATCGCTGGTTTATGAAAATGACCAGTTTCATAGTACTGAAAGCAAGTTTCAAGACAAATAAAAATGATAAAACATTTTTTTTTCTGTCTAAGAATGTTAGACTCGATGACCAAAAAGACAAAGGAAACCCAACAAAGAAAAATTATTGCTATGGAAATCCCCAGGTGAGAAGGTAGGAGTATGAAGGTTCTATAAAATAAAAGTTAAGTACTTTAAGAAATTGATAAAGGCACACAAAAATCTCAATGGTGAATGGAATAATGGATGAAATACCTTTTTCTTGTATTTTTAAAAATTTTATTTTAAAGAAGCCTAGTAAGAACAAAAGGAGTCTGAAAAAAGAGTGGGCTGTCGTTGGCTGAAAAATGTCTATTAGAATTAGAGAAAGTATTCATTGAATTACTTCTCTTCTTCAGATGTCAATAAAGGATAAAGTACTGAGACTGTATCTCAGCTGCTGGTGATGGTAAAGCACATAACAGCCTCCTCCACCTCTGCTGTGTGAGCTTCTGTTGTGCTACTGTTTGGCTTATTTAAACATCTGGACCTGACAACGAATACCCAGAAGTTTTTACAGAATTCACTGTAGAGTTCTTTGGGTTATGAAGCTTGAATTTTTCAGTATGCTTGAAACATAGAGAAATTACGGTGAACTTGGAAATTTGTCACCAATGCTTTCAAAAGGAATCTTCTGGATAATTGGAAGCCTATCAATTTGGCTCTGGTCCTGGAAAAAATGAAAGAAATTCTCTAACTGGGCTACGTTTAAGCTTCCTATCATTCTTTAAGTCTAGTCACCCGTGATTTTTGGAAAATAGATTTTATCAACCTGCCTTTTTATTCCTTTCTTTATTCTCTTTTTTGAGAGATAACAAAAACAGTTTGATCAATGCCATTGCATTGAAGTAATATATAATATGCTTCTGTGAGGCATGATTTTTTGATCAAGTGACTAGACTGAAATGAAATCAATTTGATGCTTCTTAAATGGACTAAAAGCTGGCAGACAGGCTGTGAAACATGACTGTAAATGTGTACCTGAGAGTGTACCTTTCTGTGGGATCCTGTAAGAACTGGTTATTAGTAGTGACTATTTAGCACTTTATTGATGACCTAGATGGTAACAATATCAGTTTTCCACAGTAAATCTAAGAAAGAGGAAAGCTGTCTGATGCAAAGGGACCTGATACTGTTAGTGAAGTGGGTGCAAGCTGTAGTGTGCCCTGAGTGAGGTTTTAGTGAGCTGCTGTGGCTCTTACAGATGTAATGACAGTACTAAGGATAGAGAAGTATTTTGCACATGTGCATTGTATTGATGTTAAGAGGGAGAAAAGGGGTTAGATAATGCCATGACAGTAAAGAATTAGAAAAAATGGACCCCCAAGTTCACTATCTGCTTGGTTCACCAAAGAGAGGTGGCCCAGTTTCGCTGGCACTGTTTTAGTACCTGTTCTGGTTGATCACAGGGGAAGGAATTCTTCAGTGTAGCCAACGCCAGCCTAATAAAATGCACTGTCTAAAAGGTGAAACTGAGCAAGCAAGGTTTGTCTTTGTAACAGTGTGGTAAACTCACCGCTGGAATATTAGTAACAGTACAAATATTATGTAAAAATAGATTCCAGTTAAAAAGGTCTGTGATTTTCGAAGACTAGTATTTTTCACATCTGAACTCTTAGAGACTCCTATCATATAAAAAACATTACTTCAGTTCATGGTGTTTTTTTGTGCAATTTATGGCCATTTTCAAGAGGACTGTGGTTCTCTAATTGTTTAGAGAACTTTGGAGCTTTATTCAGGCCTCTGAATATTGATAAAATGTAATGTAGTCTCTTGTTCTACTTAGATATATCAAAGAATTTGTTTTATGTTCAAATTTTTACTGGCAGGAATGGAAGCAAGGAAAGTCATGTGTATGCTTTAGAACTTAAGAGATGTCTGTACTTCCCTCTGCTGTTGCTCTTACCATGTTCCTTGAGCCTGTCCAAATAGCCAGGACAAAGAGACCAGGAATTTGACTTATTACTCCTTCTGTTTTCTGTTTTTTGGCCTGTAACCAGAGCAGATGAACGTAGTGCCCAACTCAGGCAAGGTTTCTAAATTGACTAAATGCAGTAAGGGACAAAGATGAAATTTTTATGTTGGGCTAGAAGAGATTCTGCACTGTGCTTGACAGAGGTTGTATGAAAACCTTAGTAGAGAGTTTTCCTGTGACTGTGTTTATATTGCTTACATATGAAAGAATTTTGTGGCTCTCTTCAGAGCTGTGATTGTTTAAGATTATATTGAAATTTCTTAATGTTGAAATGTTGGGTGACAGAAAGAAAAACCAGTTTCAGAGTTGCAACTTAGATATCATGATGAGCCCAAGGGATCTTAATGAGGTTCTGCTCCTATCCTCAAGAACTAGAATTTAAAAGTTTGATCTTTAGAAAGTCCATTGCATTTAACTACAGCCATAAGTGTCTGGTCAGTTTTTGTTAATGCTGTTCACTACTGACAGGGCTGAGAGTAATGCATGAAAATGTTTTGCATCTAGAACAGTTAATGTTCACCTGCATGTTTTTCACCTTTTTGCTGAAGCAATGGAAAATGCTCCTCAGTTGAATCCAGGTATTTCATATACAATTAGTACAGTTAGTAATTGTACATGCCATTTCTCTCCCACTTTTGCCCACTGGAACAATTTATCCTTCCATCCTACTAAAATTGGAAATAATGAAGCTGGCTTGCTTTGCAAAGGACTTTGAAATTACATGCCCATATCACCTAGAAACAGAGCCAGGGGTAGTATCAATGAGTCTCAAGCTGCTCTTTTATCCACTGGACCGTGCTGATGACACCACTAAATAGAAAATTTGATAAGCACCCAAGAGCAAATGCATAACCAAATTTCAGGTGTTGCTGTAGGAATACAGTGAGAATATTTTTTAAACTGTGATAATAAATTATTTTTCAAATAGATTTTTTAAAAAAATTATAAAAGTATAAACAGAAAATGTGTCCCCTCCATGTTTGTTCTCAAGAACAAATTTACTTTTTTCCCCTGTGGCCATAAAAATACTTCCTTCCCCACCCTATCCCCATTCCAGTTACTGCATTGAAAGCCTACTCTGTGTTTATGTTCAATTCCAAATTTCAGTTTACCAGTGATAGTAGCCTACAAGATGCACAGTCTATATTCTCCAGCAGTTGCAGCAACACACATTGGAACTGTTTGTAACATTGGTAGAACTCTCTCCTCTGGGAAGTCGTGCCTTAAAATGATCCTTTCTCCCCATTTTTTTTGCCACAAATTGAATTTCTTATGAGAACTGATCATTTTCCATCAGGCTTAAAAAGAAGATCCAGTTGCTTTCTTTTGCTCCCCCCAATTTGTGCTGAGCTGCGCCCTGCTGTTTTACAGCTGGACTGAAGGTATCTGATAAAGGACTGTGCTGTTCAACTGGAGCTTAGTGTAATGTTCTCTTAGTCTTGTGTCTTGGTCTTTTAGTGTTACGGTCTACAAGTTACTATCCTTATCTCAGTCTGTCTTCTGTGTCTTGCCAGAAGAATGAACTTGGCTGTGGCTGTCTCCTGTGTAGCCAGGACTGTCAGTGTCCTTACTGAGAAGACAAGAGTGCTGCTGCTGTATTCTAGTGACCTGCCCACCAGCAGGCATTGCACACTTACCTGGGAGAACTTCTGTTCACCTATCTGATACCTCTGCTCAGAATATTTTGATTATTAAATCATCTGTATGAAAGATACTGACCAACCTTGATGGAAGAGAAACACATACCAATGTCGTAGGCATACATGCCAAGAGCAATAGTGATTAGGAACTTTCTGGTTGCAGTCTAGCACCCAGCCTTAGGGGAACAAGGATTTTCTATGAGCAGTAGCTGTTTATAGATGATTCCTGAACACAAGAACTGAGCGGATTAGCAAGATGTATGGTATGTGATTCTTTGCTCTTTCCACAAACATCAGGGTCACAGCTAGAAAGAACTGCAATGAGGTCATAAAAATATTCTTTTTTTTTTTCCCCCAAGCTTTAAAGATCAGCACTGTTTGTCATGGAGCAAAATGGCATGGAAGTTGAACTTCTGTTCCCACAATTGTATTTAAGAAGTGCTCATGAATCTTGACAGACTTATGAGTGATTGTAAGCAGCTGACTGAAAACAATAGGCCTGTGCATGCCATGGGATGTGGGTGGGCCCCAGCCACCGTCAGTGTATCTGTGCTGGCAAGTCTTGTGTGTCAGGTACAGTGTGCCAGGGCAGAGCCCCGGGAGCTGGGGCACACTGCAGCATGTTGGAGCTTCAGTCCCAGCTGTTCCTCAGCTGCTTGAACACTCTATTTGAAGAAATGGATCAAATAAAGTGCATTTTTTGTGCTTTTTTTTGGAAGAGGCTGAACCGTGTCTTGCCTTGATGCAAATTCACATCTGAAAACATGTTGTCATAGCTTTAACCACAACCCACTCAGTTTGGGGAGGCACGTGTGGCCAGCTCAAGGCTGGTTTACAAAGAGACAGATACAGATGGGTCTATGTGTGTTTATGTATATGTTTATAGGTAAATGTTGTATTAACATGAATTCAATTAATTAAGGAAAAGATAATTCCTGGAGAGGTTGTCTTGGACTGAAGGCCTTCCATGGGCAAGGGCAGAAAATCTTACAAAGTCAAAGAATTACGAAGAATTTTCATGATGCCAAAAACCTTATTTCTTAAAATATGAAGGGAAGGTACAGAGAGGAAAAAGAAGAACATAAAAAAGTGCAATGGTGACATTGTTGATGGTGGTATTTGAGGATAGACCACCTCAGGATAAGGGGAATAATGATATGACAGAAACTTTTCCATCTGTAACTAAAAATCTACTGCTGTTTTGTGGTTCCATGTAACTGAATCAAAATCAGTAAAACATTTTGCCTTTTTTTTTTTTTTTTTTTTTAATGCAATTGCCTCTGGGTGGAAAATGTTTCCTAATGTCTCCTAAATTCTTTAAGTGGTGTTTCTGTGAGTATATGAAGATATATTCTGCACCAAGGAATAGACTGTAGTCTGAAATCTGTTTTGGAATCATGTTCTCTGATAAATATAAGGCATGAGAAGCTAAATGGTTATATTGAAAAGGCTTTACATTTGAAGGTTATTATGGTATTAAATTACATATGTATGACTTTAAGGAAATACTGTGTTGATCTGAAGATAATTGAGAAGATATTAGTTTAGTAAAAAAAAAAAACATTACTGGAAATATATTACTTAGGGCTAAAAAGCTGTTTATATACAAAATCTTTCATATCCCACATATATTAAATGGAGTGTACTCTGTCTATAAAGATCTTCTGTGGCTTGCTCTTTGATCTGAGCACCATGTAATAAAAAGTTCTGCTGAGATGCAATTCTGTATTATTTAAAGCCCAAATGAAGAAGATGCCTAGTTGCAAAGGAATAAAATGCACAAGCTATAAATAAATGGACATGCTGAAGTTAGTATATGAGGTACTTTTTATTTCTATAACCTGGAATGCTAATTCCAAAGAAAAAAAACTACAAAAAAAATGGAAAGGAGTTACGACCAGTGTCACGCTGAAAGGGTCTGTGTGACAAAAGTCAAATGAAAGAAGAAATGAGATCACAAAAGTGGTATGTTTGCAAGAAAAAAAGAGAGGCCTTTACCAGACTAAAAGTAAAACCAAAATGTGATGAAGAGTTACTAGCCTTTATATACTAGGTACTTTAAACAGTGAAGAGAATTTCATAGTTCAACAGTACTGCACAGGTGGGAAAGGTTGTATCCTATTTATTGCATTTTAATTTCTGTATCAGTTGAGGTATGTAATTTTCAGAAAAAGCAATTTAATGTGATTATCTGGTAATTCAGAGATCCCATTATGATGTTTAATTTGCAAATGTTCATGACCTAGAACATTTCACTAGGCAGCTGATAGTGTGTGGAAGAGCCAGAGCTGTGGCTGCAGCCTCCTGCTGTGCAGGGAGCATGTTGGTAGAAGCAGCTGCGAAGGAGTAAGACAGACTGGGAAGTTGGGCTCCTGCTACATCAGCAGGGAATGAAATCAATGTGTGGGATTGTCATTGCCAGTGTTCTTCCAGGAGATACACACGGCGAGGATGTGATGAGTGGAATTGTTAAACTGTAGCTGCACAGTGCTACCCAGGGACATAATACTTTGTATCCTCAGGTCTCCAGGGGGAACTACAAGACAACAGGATTAACTAGCAGAGTGGATTTGCTCTGTAGACAGAAACTCTTTTCTACATGATTGGAATAGGTAATTGATGGAGGATCAGATCATGCAGACTTCTGAAGCAGATTTGTTTTTCACTTTTATTTTTCTCATTACAGTCTTTGTCATTAAAATGGATACACCTTATACCATTTTCTGGTCTCCTTACAGTCATTACACTGGAAATGTTATCACTTTTGTTTTTTTCAATTTTTACATTCCTGAGGCCCGATATAATTATTTTCTCATAATATATTCTGTTTCTGTGTCTTTATAAAAAAAAGTAGCATAGGTGGAGTTTGTAAAGAAATTATATTCTTTCCTGACACTCTAAATACATTATTGTTTAAATGAGTAATTAATTGTTTTAGGATGATATTTTCATTAGAACCTAGCTTAAGTATCTAGTTAAACGGAATAAAAGGTGGTGACTTTCATGTCATAGACACTAAGAAGGAAAAGACCTGTGTTTCTCTAGTCTAACTTCTAGCATGAAAGAGATCCAGGGATTCTTGCATCTGACTCTGTATTGCTAGAAAGTCATCTAGCTTTGATCTGCCAGGGACAAATGATGGAGGATCTAATACAAGCTTTTGCAGAGCAGTTTTGGAGGACTACTCATTCAAGTAAAAAGCAATGAAATTGAAAATAACTGAAATAACTTTCTATTTGTGGTATGAATTGCCTGTCACAGGCATGCAACCTTAAAAAGAGAGTCTTAAAAATTTAAAGTCTTGAGAAAGATATAGTAGCTTCAAAGAAGAATTAATACACAGATGTTGTTTGGCTTCTGCTGTATGGGACTTTCATTTCATAAGCTCTCATTGTTCAAACCATATGCCTTATTTCTAGACTAAAACTATCTAGTTTTAATTTCTATACTCTGCTTTTTTTACAATAGTTTTGTCTTTTACATTAGTTGTTCAACATCAAAATAAAGAGCAAGGATGCCTAATTTTGGTGTATGTGTGGCTTATTGGAGGTGCAGACTTTGGTTCACTTAGGTCATTCAGCACCTTCAGTTCGTACCCCAGTCAGGGTCAGAGAGATCAAAACCCACACAGAATTCTTAATTGTCTTTACTTGCTAAAGAATATGAATAGGATAAACTTGTACACCAGAGATCAGTGACACTTCCTTTTCTTCTGTACCTGGATGCCTGGTGTGAGCAAATGCCCTTGAAACAAAGTGAGACTGAGAAATACAGCAGTAGGTATTGTGTGTTGGTACATGTGGTACTGGTACCTTACTGGTACCTTACTGGTATCCTGTTAATCAGATGTTGCTGAGTTGTATAATATCTATATATAATACATCTTCCATTTTTAAAAATAATATTTTCTGAACACCTATGATGATGTTACTTTTTGACATCAGTCGTGTAACAAACTGGCTTGTGCTTTCAATTTCATGCCCATTAAAATGGCTTAAAATGGGCTGCCCCCTTTTGGGGATAATCAGACTTTGGTTCAGCAATTTCAAAAAGCAATCCCACAGAGAAATACCAATAAACTAGAGAATCCTGAGCAGAGCAAGCCACTGCAGTGCAGAACATAATTCATAGAAAGCAGTTGACAATAGCATTTTTGATGATTCATTCTCCTGACTCAGATGGAAGAGAGAACCAGGCATGGAAACGGTGTGCATTTGCAATAAAAGAATGAAGGATTGCGGGGGCACACTTGTTGTGATGACCCTGGAAATGATAGCAGGTTATTCTGGTGTCCATTCTGGGCCAGGCTGAGATGGGTCAGGGAGAGACAGAGAGACAGCACAGTCAGTAAATTTATGAATACAATATAAATTATTGAAGGATGCAGGGAAAATGTCTAGCCAAGTACAGCTGATGACTTTTCTTATAAGTTTGTCTGGTAAAGATAATTTCACATGCTGTAGGGCATGCAGCATTGTGTGACATCCTAATTTTTTCATAAATTGCTCTGTGAGATGGGGGCAGCTCTGCACAAGATTGTTTTCTTAGTGTTGTGTCTTGTATTTGCATTACCCTGTGACTAACTAGCAATGAGGTCTGCTTGAAGCTTTATGCACTGCTGAGCTGCAATAAAATCTCTCCACCCCGTGAGCACTGTAGTATCTGGCATTGTGGTTGTTTTAATGGGATTATTTTTCTCGTGCAGGGACTCCAGTCTGGGCTTCCCTTGTCTGGCCACATCTGTCATGAATCTGGTTGGATTTGAGTAGGTTGGTGATGCCTCTCCTTTGACATATTTAGGTGAGAACAGCCTGCACATTTAAAAGCATGGGGACAAAAGTTCCAGTGTGCAGAAAATCTTGATTTTTAAGGAGTTCAGCTTAAAATGAACACAGAATTAGTGTAGCTCTTGGTAACTGGATTAAAACTACCTTCAGAAGAATTGCTATGCAATGCAGTCTTCCCAAGGAGGTCCCCAGTTTGGAATTTTTTGATTTGAATTGGGCTGAGAGGGAAAAAAGTGCACTGTGCCTGGGTTTGCAAATCTCACATCATGTGTAGTCCAGTCAAGTGTGCCTGACAGCCCCCTCTGTAAACCACAAGTACATCTCTAGTGACATGCTGAATTGGAGGCTCTAAGGACTCCAGAAAGAGAAGGATGCCTTTTCAGTTCAGTCAGAAGTCTTCTTGCTGTTTGTTGCTTGCTGCTGAGAAGACCTTCACTAAGAGGGTAACCAGGAGTGGGATGCAAGTGTCTCAAGGCTTGGGCACAACACAAGAGGGGCTGTGTGAGACATTTTCCACTGAGCCCCAGCTTTGCCACACTCTTGGTCCTGCTGTGGATGTGGTTCCTGTGTGTGCCTCAGCTGCAGGTCAGGGCCACCTGTAGCTTGACTCTGCTGTGGGTGCACACCAGCTCTGGCCAAGTGACCTGGTGACACGATGGCAGGTGTCCAGCCCTGCCACTGGAAGGAGGTGGGGGTTTGTTTGGCCTGGTACAACCAGCAGCAGCGCTGTGGACAGACTCCTCAGGTGGAGTGCAAGGTACTGATGCTTTTTTCTGGCTGATGCCTCTTTGCACTGGCCTTCAGAGGATGGTTCAGGTTTGTTTTTGACCAATGAAACATAGAAACCCAGGGAGAGGGGAGGAAGATGGTCTGATACAGATGCCTTCCCATTTTCAATTTTGTTGTTTTCACTGCTGCCTCCATGCATTTTTGCCTACTAACTTCACAAATGCCTGGCAGTCTGTAAGCTTTGCATCGTCTTTCTTTCAAACTTGGCTTAACCTGTCTGGGGAGTCTTCCGCAAGACTATATGAGTCACAAAAAGTAGCAATATGCTAAGTTAAATACAGTAAATGATTTATCTCCTCTCCCTCTGGTTTGTGTTTTGAAATGTACGCTGCGCGGTTTGATAGCTTCCTACCACTGCTGCCAGGCCACCTGTCCTGCACCGTGTCCAAGTCTTTGTCTCCAAAAATACCACTGCAGCTCAGACAAACAGCCTGGCAGCCATGCCAGGGAAGACCTTTAAAATGATGATCTCGTATCGCCACAGTGGGAGAGAAAGCTATATTACACATCTGACCCAACAATTCAGAACTGCAGAGCTGTGTCTAAATGTATGTAGAGAGCTGGTCAGCCTCTGCAAACTAGCATTGTATGGCATCACAATAGTTAGCATAGTGCCACTGCTGTCTGTGATATAGGCTGATATTTTTGTCTGATTTTTGTTTTGTTTTAATTTGTTCTTTTTTTTTTTCTTTAATTTGTGACTCACATGATTAGAATTGGTGAATTAGGCGTGTATCCCTTGCCACAAACCCTGGAGTGAGTCCAGAGAAGGGCAGCAAAGCTGGTGAAAGGGCAGGAGTGCAAGTCCTATGAGGAGCTGCAGGGGCAGCTGGGGTTGTTCAGCCTGGAGAAAAGGAGGCTCAGGGGAGACCTTATTGCTCTCAGAAGAAAGGTGCAGGCAGGTGCAGGGCTTGATCTCTTCTAGTAACAAGCGACAAGATGAGACAAAGTGGGTTTAAGTTGCACCAGGGGTGGTTTAGCTTAGATATTGGGAAAAGTTTTTTCAGAGACAGGCTTCGAAATACTGGAAAAGGCAGCCCAGAGAGGTGGGTGAGTCACCATCCCTGGAAGTGTTCAAATAACATGAGGACATGGTTTAGTGGTGAAAATGGTGGTGGTGCTAGATTGATGGTTGGAATTGATCTTAAAGGTCTTTCCCAACTATAACAATTCTATGATTCTATGATTCTGTGAAAGCCAGTGCTTTTTCTGTGTGTACCTTTTATTTTGCCTGTTAGGGAAGATACTGGAAATATGTAATGCCATGTGGTGGCTGTGGATAGGCACTTGAGTTTTCAAATAAGTAAGTTAAATGTAAACAGATGATGGAGTGGATGTCCCACTGAAATGTAGGTCTCCCAAAAGCAGTAAGGTTGCCTCTATGCTCATGTTTGGTTTTTGTAGCCGTGACCCATGTGTTTCCATAGCCAGGGTAGCTGGCAGCAGCTGAGAGAATGGCAGCACCCTCACTGCACAGGACTCAGTGCTGAGCCCTGGGGTGCCATGCTCACCCATGTGAGCTAAAATAGCAGTCCCTGGGTCCATGGACACTCAGCTTGTGCTGGGCATCAAAGAGAGAGCAAGAGAATGGAGTTGCAGCCACTTAGGCAATATTCACTTTATAGATGGATGTAACTGAACATTTTCTGCAGAGCCACGGGGTGAAAAAACCCAAGTGGGATGGAGCTCCTGCCAAGCACCCTTGTCCCTGGCAGCAGCATCTTCTGGTGTGCAATGGAGGGACTTCAAGTATGGTTCCTCTTTGCTGCTGAACTCTGCAGTGAGCACTATTTGCACACCTTCATGATGGGCTGTCCAATATCCTCTGGGTCAAGGCCAGTACTGTTTGTGAGAGAGATGTGGCTGAGGCACTTGGTAAGAGCCCAGCATTCAGGGGATGACGTGAGGGAGCCAAAGTACCTCAAGTGTCTGCCTACGTGCAGTAGAATAGGGAAGCACGTCTGTTAAAACAAAAGGTCTGGGTTGCTTGTTTGGTTTTAAGAAACTTTCCATCCTCCCATTGAAAGAAGCCCTTGGGGTGAAAGGAGTGCAGTTGTGAGTTTAATATTGTTGGTGTTTGTTTTACCAAGGTTACATAATTGCTGTTTTCCTGGGAAATGAAATCATGGAAGTGAAAAAACGAAATTCGCCAGAGCATAAGCAGGCACAACTTTGATTTCAGGCACCTGTCTGTGCCAGTATTTAATTTGGCACAGGAAACGTAGCATCAAAATGAATATGAACAAGCAGCACAGAAATAATGGCACAACTGGCATTCAGACACTGAGATGTGAGAACAAACACATCCTTCCCCAGCATGGGAAACTTTACAGTACATAGTGTGTGTGGGGGATGAGGCCAATGACAGAAGCAGGCAAGGAGACTCCTGTGCAGCAGGAATGGTGAGGAGGTTGGAAAAGACAATTTCAGAATTCCAATGAACCCCATCTTAAATGAATTGGATGGAGAAAAGGGCAAGCTGCAGCCAAAGAAGAGAAGCTGAAAGGGTATAAGGCCTTTCCTCTGTCTCGCCTTAGTAATTATCTCTTGTTTGCAGAGCTTCCATTAATTGGAATGCATTTCCTAATGAAATTAGGCTGGCAGCCAGTATTCAAGTCTTTTTACTGCTAGGGAAAATTTGTTCTTTGAACAACTCAGCCATTGATTTTTATTTGTGTTTTCATTAATCATGAGACTGTTATGTGCCAAAAATTCCACGCTCCATCATATTGCCTTGGACAGTCTGAGTTATTTGATTTATTCCCTTGCTCCTGTGTCTCAAAAATGGAGTTCTACAGCAGTGCACTATTTGTAGTTTGTTGTGTGGTTTCCACACATTCCCCTTTTTCTTTTTAAGCAGTTTGCCTTCCTTTTAACTACCTCTCTGTTGGGACAGCAAAGACATTAAGCATCCTAAACTAAAAAAAAAAAGAAAAGGGCTTAAAAAATGGTTTCAGTGACTTTTGTATTGTGGCATTTGTGAATTTAAAAGGATTCTCAAACTTTCCTTGTTTATGGGTAGCACAGGAACTATATCAGTTCAGAAGAGCACATTTTGACAAGACACTGTTGACGAAGTGAAACTGGCAACAATTTTACTGGAAGGGACGAAAACCCTTTTCAAACCTCAGATGGTCTTTGAACTGTACTTTGCTTCTCTCTTTGAAAAAAGGTGGGACTGACAACAAGAATTACAGCATTACTTGGATGCAGTGCCTTCACTCTTGCAGCCAGGTCAGGCCTAGGTATTGCTGCTGTGTGTGAACAGCCTTGTCAATCTTACTGGGTAGGATATGGTTTGGTATATGGACAGTATCTGCATAGTACCTTATTTGTCAGGCTGAATTACTTCCAAGAATTAATCTTTCTGCTACATCCTCACTACACGATAAATATCTGTACTGATCATCTTCCACAGCAAATATGAATCTTATAAAATGCATGCAGCCATTTTACAACAGGCTTTAAGTAATTGATCTGCTGATCTCTTTTCTCATTCAGCACATGGGAAGAACAGTGAGCATCGCTGAAGGTTAGATGGAGAGAAAATTATTTGAGTTACCTCCAGCTCAGAATGATCAAAAAGATGAGATGGGCTTTAAAATGAGTTTTTGAAAAGCAATCTGCTTAAGGTTCAGCTTAGTTTCTTTGATGTCTGAGACTTAAATGAATGTATGCAATTTACCTTTACAGATTTGTCTCAAGACATGCTAGCATAAATGGTTGTGAATTAAATCTTAATCACCCATCATCTATAGCAACTGGAAGTGGGGACAAAATTGGTAGTATGGGACCTATGACTGAAGAAAGGAGAGGAAAAACCCAGTAGGACTCTGCACTTTTTAGGACTTTTTAGGGCTGCCATTTATTCAGCAGTGACATTTTTTTTCTTTAACTTACTACAGCTTCAAACCGTGTGTATTAGACTGTATGCATGCAAAAAACCTCACACAATTGATGTTGCTTTAAGAAAAATAATTTTCTCAGGCTTAGTTAAGTTCTTCTGCTTGTGATTCAAGTAGTTTTATTTCCTATCCAGAAAGTAAATAGTGCAGTAGTAGTAATCTTCAAGATTACTGGGTGTTACTGTGAGAAGTCACACTGAGAAATTATGCTGAGAACCTCTTTATACCTTGTGTATTATGGATGGTGTGAACAATTTAGCGGTGTTTCAACACATGCTTATGGTGAGAAGGTCAGCTGGAGCCCCTCAGCTGCTGAGCCGAGGCTGTAGGCTCTGTGCAGCTATGACAAAGTTGTGAGTGCAGGGGGATGTGCTTCAAGAAGAACTAATGGGCTGGTTTAATGGGATGTTCAGTTAGAACAGTTCACAAGGAGAGGCAGCCCTAAGATCAAAAGAAAGATGTTTCTGCAAGTATTGGAACAAACAAAAGAGGTTTTAGGTGCATCTTTCACTGGAAAATGATAAGGGAAAAGATGGAGTGCTATGGAGGGTATTCTTGTAAAGGGAGAGAAACAAAGGCATTTATATTTGCATCAGGTTATTGTAACTGTTCTCTGAAGACACACAATGGAAATTTTCCCTCTTTAGCTGTATAGATAATTCCTGCTAATCACTTTGAAACAATGTTATTATCAGATACCTAGAGTACAGTATCAGAAAGGCTATGCACGAGATATTACAGCATCTTGAGTGGGCTTCTGGTCATACATTTATACAAATATGGGTGGCATTTTCCACTAGCTCTGGAGTTGATCAAATTCTCCACTTCAATGCCCTCTAACAAATCCTGGCACTTCTGTGAATTTTTCAAATAAGTGTCTTAGCTAGTTCTTTAGGTTATTGATTACTGACAAGCTAATAGTCCTCAGCACACTTCCTATCTATAATGAAGAAGATATTCTATGTATTTCTTTGTGTTATTAATTCCTTTCTGGTCTTGGGATGTTGTAGAAAATCTATCAGGTTGTAGCTCATAGTTTTAGTCTTTTCCTGCAGGTTATAAAGCAAACAAACTGGCCACTTCCATTCCTGAAATTGTAACAACAAGATCAGAGAGTGACACACGGTTTTCAAGTATTGTTTCCCTCTCCATCTACAGCTGTTACCTGACTTCTCTCCATTCACAATGAAATGACTACAGAAAACAAGGTGTTACAGATGCAGAAGGAAATAGCTGTGGGATAAACATGTAGTTCCTAGTGATGCTAGATACATATTGTCACTGGGGAATGTGGTGGTTTGTGGTATTGAAATGATCAACTCTCTCTTTAGGCTCTGAAATTCCATGACTACTGATGTGTTTGTAACAGCAGTTTCTGCTCTCTCTTCTGACAGCAGTGTACCTGTCTTCAATATGTTTTGCATAAATATGGGAGAGAAATACAGATGCACACAGCATGCAGGTATCTGAAACTGCATTGTGAGATTCAACTAGCATATGAACACAGTTCCAGGATGAGATCATATGTGGCTGCTGGAACATTTACTTTTCCCAGCAAAAAATTTATTTGCTTTTCACAATTCTTAATAAATGGAGAAAGGATGTAGATTTGTGTTTTGTCAGCCTGTCTTTCCCATGAGGTGTTTATCTTTTATAAATAAAACAAAATAAACCAAAAGACATTGTTTTGACACAGTGCCCGATTGTAAGAACATGAAGTTGCAGCTAAGAGGATTCAAGACCAGGCTGTCCTGGGGAGGAGCAGCTGCCACTTTCTGTTGCAGAGCAGAGTACAAGAATGCCCCAAGGCATTGTAGGGAATGGTGAGGGTCCTGTGGGATTATCTGCAGCAAAGGATCAGGCGCACAGGGCTTGGCATCATACTCAACTTTCCTTTCTGGGGACTCTGCTGATGTTGTTATGGCAAGTGTGCCTCATCTCCTGGTTCTCCCAGCCTGAGAGATATGCAGTTAATCTTTAAATAGTTGATAGTTCCTGCACCTCTTTCTTCTTTTATGTGGTAAAGCAGCTTGCAGTTCTTTCCCACTGACAGTGGTTAAGTGGGGGTGATGGCAGTGTATTAGTCGATATTTTGGTAAAGAACATTAGTACAGACTCATCAGGGGAGCAGCAGCCTCATCTGTGCTGAGGGAGAAGTGTGGCGACAGTGCTGGAAGAGTTCTGGGTTGAGCCTTGATGAATGCAAAATGAAGACTTGAGAGCTGCCCCAGGACACCTACAAAGCATTACCTGTTACCTGGCTGGGCTGTTGGTATTGATTGGTGTCACAGGCAGTTG
>VYZP01046158.1:0-10823 GCA_013400635.1 Hypocryptadius cinnamomeus | reverse complement strand
CATGATTAAAAATACTCTGCAGAACTAATGATGACTAAATATATTCTTTGTTTGCACCTGCTATTTGTTTCTAAAACCATAAGGAAGAGCAAAATGTTTCAATAAATAATATCCTGAGGTCAGCTGACTTATGTTTGGTTTTTCACTTGTGAATGTACTTTTTCAGCAAATTTTTATTGATTTAGGATATGCTTAAAATACAGATTTGTTAGCTTCTACCCTGCCCATAAGTGGGTAAAATGCTGCAACACTTTGTGACCATAATTCAAGTACATCTGTTGATGACATATACTTAGAGTGACTGCCAAAGTAGGACTAGACTTAGTTTGTTCTCCCCTCCACTGCCCTAAGCATTTGCTTAACTCCACGGTCTCCCTATTTCAACTGAAGGAAATTTCTTTTTTGTGAGAATACTTCTTCCAGAAAGGGTCTTAAAGTTCAATCTCAGTGAGGGTCTAAGCATCCCAGGTTGACAGTCCAAGATGATGGTAGTCATAATATGTCAGTCTGGGAAGATGCCAGGCAGTACTCCAGCATTACACTGCTTTCTTTGTCCTGGTCTGCCTGCATTTCAAAAAGACATAATGAAAAGAGAAAAAGAGGAAACAAGTGCTTGTTGTCCATCAGAAATACAAGTGAGACTGATATTTTCAGTCTTTCATGTGGGTGCAGCCCTCAAGTTCTTGCCAGCTTTAGTATTGCAAATCATGATGCAGAACACCAGAACTCTGAACCTGATCTTTGACCTAGTATTTCCAATGAAATAGCATAAACCCCAGATCTTCAGCTAGGTAGTGATTCTAAGTCACATTTTGCACATGAAGAGTGCCCACTGCTTTAGACAAGTTATACCAATATCCTTATGTGGATTAAGGTTCCCATTGAGAATCACAGAAATAAAGTGTCTTAATACCTGCATTGCAGCTACACTTTCAAATGACTTGACTTTCACTCGCAGGTCCTGGGCCACTGATCATCAGCAAACACTGCTTGTCTGTCTTATTTTGCCCTTGCATTACTCCTTGGGACTAATTCAATATTTTTTCTTTAAGATCTAATTTGGGTGAAATGCAAGGGAGCTTCCCTCAAGTGGAAGTTTACTGCAGGCCATGTAGACAAGTACTGGGTTTGCCTCGTACCTCTTTACAAAATATTGCAAATTTATCCATGTACAATATCCAAGGCAATAAATCTAATGCCTGGGAACAGAAACACTGGGGGCATGCCAGAAACATCACTCTAGTGAACAGTGACAGTTCTCAGGTTTAGGCAATTTTAAGTGAAAAAGAAACAAAAAAGAGATGTATGCACTAAGGCCACCACGTGCAACTAAAAGGGTACTAGGGATCGTTGGTTAATCCCTTGTTGTACAGCGAGCTAAATCAGGGCAATGTGAAGTGTACAGTCTGTCACTCAGCCTGTGGCCAAGGAACCACTGGCCAAGACAAATGACTTTGCCAAGGTAGGTGCAGTTTTTGAGATGGTGCAGCTTTGCCTTGGGTCATTATCTTTCAAATGGGACCATCACACTTTCCAAACTCACAAGAATGTGAGAAGGGAACACTGTGAAGTACTCTTGCAAAAGTTAAGTCCACTAGTCAAAGGTGGAGTGAAATATGAAAGATTTGTCCCTTTAGAGACAGTCATCTCCAATTTACTCACTGAACTTTTGGAGCCTGGATATATTGTTAGAGTGCAGAAAGCCCTTGGGTCAGGTTGTGAGTTTCCTAGCACATTGTGATTTTTCCTAGCACAGTGTGATTTTTTCCCTGTTGCAGCCTGGGAAGCTGTTCAGGAGCACCTGCCCCAAGAGGAATGGCATATAGTTAGGGACAAGGTGTGGCACCAAGGCAAGAGGCTGCCACAGGAGATGTGCTCTTCTGAACCCTGGAGACTGTGATGGCCAGAGCTGGGCATGGAGTGAGAACCAAGTGCAGCCAGGCTGGGGTGCCAGAGGAGTTCTGCAAATGCAAGTGGTAAGGGTGTCACTCCTTTCCATGAAAATGCTTGCTGCCTAAATCTCAGCCCATGAAGTAAAGGGTGCTGTTAGAGACAAGTTGCTCAATGGAACTAAATTAAACTACTCTGGAGATTGTAGGAGTGAAGGATTTCATTTCCTAGGAAGAAAAAAAGATTCAAAAATGCTTACCCTACCTCTCTGTCCATCTATCATATATAATTCCAGGTGCCTATCACTGTCACTACCAGTCCTGTATTGGAAATCTCTTTATAAAATCAACTCATCTCACATGATATTATCAAAGGGTTCAACAAAAGCAGATCCTAGGAGCAAAAAAACCCCCTCTTTCAGCTCTGCAATTACCTCTGATTTTAGCCAGATTAAAATTATAGAGAAGAGTTGAATTTTAATTATCTTGAAATTCTGCATAAAGGCTTAATTATGATGTTTTTGTTTTGAATGCATTTCATAAGCAGGTGATATAAATAAATTCCTGAACAGAGGGCTCTGTAGAGGAATAGACAATGGGAGCTTTGGCACTCCAAGCGTACTGATCGAGTGAGGCTTCACAGATGGATGATTTGTATTTTACTGTGGTCTCATTGCACACTTTGTGAATACATATAATATTAAAACATATTCCCTTAAGCAATAAGAAAAAGACAATTCATAAGGGAGATACAAAGAAAAACTTTCTTTTTGATCAAAATTTAGTAATTAAAAAAATTTCTAGTAAGATTTACTATTTGGTGTTTTGCTAGCTGCTACTGTCTTAATGTAGAAGCCAGATGAATATACACTTTGGTGAGAAAAATTTTTCTTTTGTTTTTCCTTATATATTTGCATTTAGACAGTACTCCTGTAATATGAGAAATTTTGCAGAAAACTGGAATTTCATACATTGAGAGGAAAAGGAAGATAGAAAGGTTATGTGTCAAAGACAAGAAAAGAAGCAAGAGAGAAAAGAGAATGATGGACTTATGAAGAAATTAGGAAGCAAAGGGGACGCTAATAAAAGGGCACGGATATGGCAAAGGGAAAGTTTGAAGAAAATGAGACAAAAAGTCACATCTTCAATGTCACATATTTTCAATGTCACATATTTTAATACATTGAAGTGACATTGAAATGCTTTGGGTTTTTTTTTTCTATACTTAAAAATATTGGAAAGGGGAG
Organism: Hypocryptadius cinnamomeus; assembly: GCA_013400635.1. Lineage (NCBI taxonomy): Eukaryota > Metazoa > Chordata > Aves > Passeriformes > Zosteropidae > Hypocryptadius > Hypocryptadius cinnamomeus. The sequence continues at coordinate 7,687 of VYZP01046158.1, read as the reverse complement.
AGACATGGAGAGAATGAAAGAGCTTTATTTCCTTTTATTCACTCTTTAAAGAAAATAAAATCTCAAACACCGGCATACTGTAGCCAGACTCCTGGCATTGCAATACCTTGCTCATGATGCAAGAACATTGTGGCTCATCCAGAGAATCATCTGAGTCTCCACCTGCCTGGGATTAGACCCAGCCAAAGGCCTGCAATATGTTTGCTCACCTTTTGGCACTAGGAAACACAGAGGACTGAAATACAACTTCTCTGAGAAAGTGTTTTCATTTCACATCACCCTCTGCAAAAGCATATTTTACATAACATTGGCAAATCTGCCTGTACCCCAGTTGCCTTCCAGTTCTTTCTAGAAAGAGTCTTCTCTAAAGTGCAGCTGTAAATGCCATAAAGATCAGTTTGGGTTTTGTCTGCACCAAAGAGCTGCACCACTGCACTGGTGGCAGGGAAGCAGTTTGGAAATAGATGGGTCAAGCTTTAGTCAGCTGTTCACTGAAAAAATCCCAACAAAAACCAGCAGGACATTTAAAAAGCCACCTCCTGTTCTTTTATATCTAGAGGAGAATACAAGCCTCCTAGCAGCAACGGCAGGCATTTCTTACATGCTTCGGTGCAAAGTCAACTGGTTGGGCCTAAATGTCCTTTTCTGCAAAATGCATCAGTAACATGCACAAAGGCCCTTCCCTCTGGTGTGCTGTGAGCAGCTGCCTCCCTGCCAGAGCACCAGGAGCAGGCAGCTGAGGCAAGGTGCCACTGCAGGCAACAAGCTAAAGCCTCCCTGCCTGGCTCCACAGCAGGCACCACCAGCCCCCACAGCATGTTCTTGCCAGCTGAGTTGAAGCATACCACAGGACCTTCCCTGAATTACCTGGCATCAAAATGAGGGGTGCTGTTAATTGCTTTGGTATCCCCCTGTACCTATTCTACATCTTTTGCCTCAGCTCTCTGCATAGTGACCTCTGAGGACTGGATGGCTGTAGCTGTTCAGCTATGCCAGTGCAACCACTGTGTCCACAGCAGCTCACTACTGACCTAGAGATTATTATTCCTATTCCTATTCCTATTCCTATTCCTATTCCTATTCCTACTCCTATTCCTATTCCTATTCCTCCTTCTCCTCCTCCTCCCTCCCCCTCAACTCAGCCCCGCCATCACCTGACTCTGTTGTTCATTTAATCACTCCCTAATGTGTTTCTGTGAAGATGAGCCAGACTGGTTCACACTATTTAAATAGCAAGGCTCACTTATTGGACTTCCTATAACCAAAATGGGTGAGGGCCATAAGAAGTTGATCCAAGGGAAATATTTTCTGGTAGAAGAATTATAATGGACAAGGTGGGATCATTAAAGCCTTCACCCAACAGATATTTAACAAACATCAGCCCTGCTGATACCTTATATACACCCTATAGACTGAAAAGCAAGGAAGAGAAGAAATGGGAAGAATGAGCTATTCTGCATTTCCTGAACCTGAATTAGAGAGGCTGAAGTACATAGCCTGCTGATGGACAAGCTATGCCAAAGAGCACTTGGATCCCTTTAAACTGCCTGAAACACTTCCATGAAATTGAGCTATTGAACGTAATTTGAGGGCTAGAGTACAGGAATAAGGAGATTTTACATTTATTTTTTAAATTTAAACATTCAGTCTAAAAATATTTTCTGGACAGTGTAAGATATTTTGAGAGGTGCTACACTCCAGTATTAGAAACTTGGGCTTTTCTACTTGTTTAAAAGATTAGTGTTTCTGGGTAGGAGAAGGAGCTAGAGAAGCCCCAAGGAATAGTCATCCTTTCCTTTTTTTTTCTCAGCTTCTGAAACAGCAAACTGATTATCATACATTCATTTTTTCTAAAGGCAGAGAGCAAGATGCAGCACAGAGAGTGGAAAAAAAGTAGTACTAAAGCCTAAGGTTAGCCTAAGGTCATCCTAGAACTCTGACTAGCCACGGTACTGTGTGTTTTGATGAGGAAAATGCACAGTGGTCAGAAGTGGCAGACTGGAGAGTGAGTGTGTAGGTATTGGAGCCTCCTTGACCTAAAACTTAAAATGGCATCAAACACCTCAGTTAGAAATTCTACCCCACCCTCATACCTTACTACTATTAATTTGCCCCCTATATATGGCACTTCAGTGCAGACTATCATAATTTAATATTGCAATACACCTATGTATCATAGGGATACTCCCATTCAATTTTTTGTAGTGGGTATGTAGGCAAACATGTCTTAATATAGAAGACATGGAGGTACACAACTGTGACACTTAGCTCTATCCCAACCCCTCATGAATGAGAACATCTTATTTTATTCACACCCACCACCTACAAGAAAAATAGAAAAAGGCAGTCTGAAAATCTTCTGTCTTCATAAATTTTGAACACTGTATTCCAACTCATTGATGCACGGCCATAGTTTGACCATGATCTCTCACTAAAACAGAAACAGCATTTAAAAATTGCTCAAAGCAATCAAAAAGCATCAAAATGGAACTATTCAAGAGAGACAAAGTACATCAAAAGTACCTTCTGCCTCCACAGAATCCATTTTTCACCCTGGTTTACAACTACTTAGCTAGTCACCTGCCAATAGCCTTAAGAGAATTTAAGATGAATGTTCTTTTTTTTTCCAGAAAATCTATAGACTCAACAGTTTTTGATGTAATAGTTTTGTCACAAAACCTTTCCATTCGCTGTAATCAATACAAGATCTAGCTTTCCTATATGATGTCCATGGATGTCATTTGTGTAGGTAAGAGTCCAGCAATCAGATTACTAATTTTTTTTTGCAAATATGTGCTGGTTTCTGCTTTAGTTTGGCAAAGACAATGAAATACGGCTGGCACTGTTTTGGCTTCTCTTTAACCAAGGAGCATCTCTTTTCATGACTCGATGGGACTTGAAAAGAGGAGGCTTAACCCAACAGTAGCATCCCTGCTAGTCAAGGATCAAAAAAAACCTCTATGGTGAAACAGTTTCAGACTCCAGCTTGCAAACACACTTCTGTTAAATGAAAGGAGATAGAGATACAGCTCAAATAAGAACGAGAAGCAATCACAGTAATTCAAGCCTACTTCGGGCATTATCTCAAATAACACTGCAAGACTGGTAATACTGTGTGAGAGTTAGCACAGACCACTTCCCAGTATTCTGTAATGAGTCATATATAAAATCACATTTGTAAAAGGCATTAACTTTTGAGCCCACATATATTCTTCTGACATTTGTTTTATAACAGCAGGGTATAAACTAGGAATGTTTGCTATCATCGTTTTGGATTTTGCAGTTTCTTTGCATGCAGTTTAAAAGGCAGTGCAATTTGAAAGTGGATACATAGATTATGATGAAACAGTTGTTTGACCAGTTCCAAGATCACGTAGAGCCAGACCATAACACCCTTGATGACCCATCACTCACTCCCATCAAAGGGAATGCTCATACAAATGGCCTTTCACCAATATTTGTAAGCATTAAATTATCGCTCTGTTTGCTTCACTGATGTAAAAGACATTAGACTTTTCCCCCCTTTTCCCTTTATTTTTAAAGCAAATGCATCATGTGAAAATATTCAGGATAACAGAATGCAGATCAGTTTGATTTTACAGGTTCCCTTTTGGCTCTGCTAATTCCCTCCAGAGCTGATCTGTGGCTGTCAAGGTTGGAGTGCCACACTGACAACTTCTTAATGATCTGAGGCATATCACCAAATAGTTCCTTTTTGATTTCCATCCAACACAAAAAAATAATATTAAATTTACCAACTCTTGTATCATGCTGCTGACATATCTAGAGGGTGATTAATTGTGCCACCAGAGTCTATGTAGAATTCTATTCTTGACAAAATGAGCTTTTAAAATCTATTTAATAACTATAATTATGAGTGAGGACAGAGACCCATAACTGTAAATGGGTTCTCTGTGTTTCTTATTTAAGTACCTGCCAACAACTGAAAGATGGAAAGCCAAAGAGCATTTTGTACCAGCAAGCAGAAATGCAGCAACTTTTCAGGATAAATTCTATCTTCTGTGAGCAGTTTTGTCTAGTAAGAACCAATGAATCTATTAATCTGTTCTGCAAGACAATGGATAGCAATGACCTGTCAGCTTTATGAGATCCATCAACATCTTTCTGTATCTTTCTGAAGAAGGTCTATATGCCCTCTGCAGACTCTATATGACAGAGTAGCACCATTAACACTGTCATTGCTGCTGCTACAGAGCTTCCTTTCTCTGGGTTCCTAACACAGTTCTTTCATTAAGTCACATCACTTTGGGTTAAAATTTAGCAGACAGATTCTTTTTCTCTCAGTGAGGGATTTTGACTTTGGTCAGTTTTGGGGTTTTTTTTAAAGCTATATTTGAAATGAAACCAGAAAAATAATTCTGAATTTGAATTTATATAGTTATAAAAAATGAACAATATAGAGATATTTGTATTCCTAGCTTTAAAGGGAAAAGCATATAAACCAACAGACAACAGAGGCAGAGCTATTGATATCTTGACACTGATACATTCCTTGTGTTGCATCTATATTGATTTAAAGAATGAGAAAAGAGAGGTATAAATTTATGGGGACATTTTGGATGAAATTTTGCATTCATTTATTAAGTGAAATTTTACAGAGTACAAAACCATTGACCCTATCACTTGGTCTTAGAGATTTATAGATGAATCTGAAGCCTACTGAAGTCAATAAGGGCCTTTTCAGCAAAAGACTTCAAATCAGGACCATGCTGCCTAACTCTTCACTCACATTATGCAATTTTATAGAAATATTACTTTTTTGTAAAGCTATGAAGAAAGTAAATGTATTCCTAGTTTTCAGTGGAAAAAACAAGCACATTTAGGAATTTAAAGTGTACATAGTTGTGTGTATTTATGTTTCAGACTTTGCTTTGGTTCTAACAGGAAGAGTTCAGAAAGCAAGGGATGAAGGGAGGGTTAAAGCTGCCATAGAAGGAGTAGTAAAGAAGTTGGTCAATTACCCACAAGATTTAACATGGGAATATGCAAGCTAATATACCTCAGGGAAAAATTATCTGCAGTACAAATATTTAGCTAGAAGGAAAAACTTGGATGGTTTTAAGGTTGAAAAAGGTCTGAGTGACTAGAAGAACCAAAGAAGCTCATCCTAAACAGCAAATTCTCCCACAATAAGATATATATTTAAAATTGTTCAATCTTTTTTGAGTATTCATGATCATACAGATACAGGGGTGCTATATAATCTATAAATATCCCACACACAGTGGAGTTAAGCAATCTCTATGTAAAGTGCATCTATGCTTTTTTCTTCACATTATTAGTGAATATATTAGTGAATGTAGTGCAAACTATTTGTAAATCACAAGACCATCCAAACTGTAGCAATATAACTTTCAAGGACAGACTTTACCTGTAGAAACAAGTAGACAAATCTACAGTATATGTAGATTTGTAAAAAGGCAAATGCAACTGTATCTTTTGTGAATTTTTTTAACTTTCAAAATATATTTATTTATAAGCACTGCATTATAAAAATTTTGTCACTGCGTTGCTGACATTTAAGAGACAAGTAACAAGATACAAGTAACGTGGATGGATGACCAGTGAAGAAAGAACTACGTAGGTATGGTCATGGTATTTTAATCCCTGGCTAATAGGGTTTGCAAGTTGGTGTACTGGTGTGGTTTAAAGACTTAGGTTGAGTGGGAATCAAAACAGAAATTTCTTGTCACTTCTCCAGTAAGAAGGTAAAAAGGCATGCAGTATTACAACCACAACGTATACTTTTGTATACTGAGATACAGAAGCAAAGTGTAGAAAAGATGTGTTGATATTCTGCTAATGTTTCAAGAACATTGGTAGAAGAAAAGCATAGATTGTTTATTTTAGGTGGTAGACTCCACAATTGTGCATGTTCACAAGATAATTCAGACAAATGTTTCATCTCAGTATTAAGCAATAATCCTGACAATGAACTTCCACAAGAAATGATAAGAAATTAGACAATTTGCCTTTAAAACAAAGCCTAAAGTGAGACTTGAATGCAATTGTTTGTTATAAGGATAAGGAAAACATGACAAACACCACTTTTCCCATTGCATATCTCAGTCAAGAGTATGAGAGCACTGAGTAACTGGTGTTTCCTACCTTCGTGTCAGATTTGCTCAATCTACACTGACAACAAGGTCTTACAAATGGCAATGGGTACTACCAAGAGAAAAGGAATTTTGGTATGGGTTTGATGCACGTATTTGCCTATAGTGAGACACCAAGCTATATCAAGTCTGAGTGTAAATTTCCAGGATTTCTGGGTTTTCTGAGGGGTTGAAGTAAGTCGAGTCACGTTGCCAATAGAAGCGTACTGAGGATAGCTCCCAAAGTGCTCCATTCCAGCTGGTTTCTCTGTAGGCTCTGCAGGCACTTGGGATAACTGGGTTCAACTGAATGTCTCACAGAGGAGTGGAAAATTAATGAGCTCAGGACAAAGTGTATCTACTGCCCTGGCATGGTGTGTCCTTCACTCTCCTTATCCTGCCCTTTGTTGTTATACTTTGTTGCATATTTTCTTAAATTAAATGTGCTACTGAAATCATAACTTTGCGTCCCGTTGACCTCTGGCAAAGACTTATTTGCACAGCACTCAGTATAATAGGAGTTCACCTGACTGGGTCCCACAGGCTTTACTTTCATACAAATAATTATTGATGCCATTAGGATAAATGAACTTTTAGGCATCTGAGAAAATTATTTGCAAAGAAAGAAAGAAAAATGGAAAGCAACTACCATGATATTAAGTTTATTTGACACGGATATGCAAGGTAAAGAAAATTAAAATGTCATTGAGGGTGGGAAAAACTAAAAACGAAGAGTAAAATACAAAAAAGCACTTTCAAAGAGGGAGAGCTATGAGAGAATTTTAAAATTTAGTGGTCACAGAAGAAGGAACACCACAACATGCCACATTAATAAGCATTGTAAGTAGGAATGTTGATTAACTCAGGAATGACTTATTATAATATAAATGACAGGCCCTAATGGAACTGAAGTGACAAGGTATGAAATGTGTATTAGAGAAAGCAAAATGAAAGATAAATTCCTGTGGGACAAGTAAACCTTTAGAAAAATTTGTACAGGTTTGTTAAAAACTGGTAACTTAGAGGGGACAAGGAAATGAAACAGAATGTGGGCACAAAGAAAGGTGGTTGGTATGTTGCAGCTGAGTCTCAAAAAGCTAAGTACAAAAAAGGCACTATTAAAACAATGGGGAAAATAACATGGAAGAATTAATACATAAACTGAAGGAAGAGAGAATGAAAATTCTTTTTTTCTGTACATAACCCCACACCTGGGACAAATGGCAGTGCACTGGTAACAATTGCAGTGCACTGGCAGCGCACTGGTAATCATCCATAAGCCTAAATCACACCAGCATGCCTTCAAAGGACTCATCCTCAAGACTAAGAAAATGCATACCTCTTCCTACCACAAATGAAAAAGAAAATAGGCAAATGTGCTTAAGTACATACAATTCGATAGGTGTTTACAAAAAGGTTACTACAAATACTCTCTGTGACATAGAAGTCTTCATATACCAAAATAATCATGACTGCAAAATGTGTTCTTGTAAGAAATTACTGCCTGTGTTAAGGAAATAAAATGAGTTCATGTGGAAACATAACACTTGCCCATTTTGGGAAAATTACTG
>VYZP01046151.1:0-20541 GCA_013400635.1 Hypocryptadius cinnamomeus | reverse complement strand
CCGGCGGCGCAGGGCGCGGCGCTGCCCCGTGGCGCACTCGCATTTTCGGGGGGTGCGCGGGCGGGGCCGCCGCCCCCCCCTGCCCCGGGCGGGTCCCGGCGCTCCTGAGGGGCGAGCGGGGCGGGGGGCGCTCCGCGGGGATGGCGCTCCCCGTCCTGTCCCGTCCCGTCCCGTCCCGCGGCTGCTGCCCGGCTTTCCCCCTCCCCGTTCCAGGTAACCTCGGGGAGCTCCCTGGGAGCGAAGTTGGGAGGGAGCGGCGGTGGCGGCCCGGGCCCCGCCGGGCTCCGCCGCCCCTCAGCGCCTCATCCGTGCCCGTCAGCGCGGCCGTGTCACCGCCCGGCACGCCGCTGGATCCCCGTAACCAGATGTTTGTTTTCTTCCCTCTTCAGGCTCGCCGGGATTCGTGTTCAAACCGCGCCGGGGAAGATGGAAATGAGGTTTGTTCCCCTCGCACACCTCACGAGCCCCGGCAGGGTGAGAGCGGCTCGCAGCGCTGGGGCATCCTCGGCCCGTGCGTAGGGGTGGGGAGGGACAAGCCCTGGGGCTGTGGGCAGGGAATGTCCCCAGTCCCTTCGCTGGGATGCTGAAGGAATTTTGGTTCCTATGAAGCAACCGCAAAAATATCACCAGGCCCAAAGGGGCAGGAGGTGGAACTGGAGTTTAAAAACCAACCAGGCCAACTTAAACGGGTTTCAAAGGTGAGAACTGGCAGCAAACACTGGAAAGTGGAGAGTTTTTAAAAAAAAGTGTATGGAAATTTGCAGGGCCTTAGCAATAACAAGAACAAAAATGTGTGCAGGACTCCAAAACTAATGGGGCTTTGCTTTAAAAAAAGGTGATTTTTTTCCAGATAAATGGAGAACCTGCTTGAGCTTTCTGCATCAGGTCTGTGTAGCTTTAGTCTGGCTGAAGCAAAGCAGAAATGAGTGTGTGTGTGATGCAAGACAACAAACTGTATTTGTATTGGGGGAAGAGCTGGATCCTCCAGAGAAAATGGCATCAGCCCTTGGAATACGGGTGTGACTCCAGCAGTTGCTGTTGCGGAGGGTGCTGGGGAGGAATTGTTCACCCTCTCCCTTTAAAACCCTGATAAGGAACTGCTGGAGCACAAGTAAAATCCTGATAGAGTGATCAAAGCATGCTTGAATTGCAAAGCAGTGATTTTCTCTCATCACCTCAGCCTGTGAGATGTAGAATTCCCAATCCCACCCTTAAGCCATGCTGAAATCAGTACGGTTCCTCACCTGGAATACCAATGGTGGTGTGAAAAAATCTGGGAGTGAGAGCCAAGGGCTCGTTGCTCATGCAGCTCCTTTCCTTTTCAAAACCCACCCTTGCACGGACAGAATCCATTAATATTTTTAGCAAGTTTTTGTTGTGCTTTCCTAGCAACAGCCAGTCCCTTAATGATTAATCCCCAAACTGTGGCAAATCTGCAAATTTGGGGATGCATGCTGAAGTCATCTGTGTTGCCTGACGTCAGCATTGCATAATCTGTTGACTGTCCCCTTTTTATGTAATGTATGTTTGGAGTTTGTTTTAAAATGTGCAAATGGGTTTTTTTCCCCTGCCTGCTGCTCCTCCGATATTCCACGTTTGCCTCTCCGTTGCCCTCTGGAGTTGCAAACTTGTAAGGCAGCGTTTTCACGGCTGGATCCAGCCCAGTGTTTTGTGTTTCTCTCTTAAAAACAGCCTCTGGGACATCTCAGCACCTTCTCTTTGCCAGGTGAGTTATTTAGAGTGTTTAAAAAACTCCCTTTTTTTGGAGTTTCTGCTTCCTGCTGGTGGAAACATGGAAGCTTCTTGTGCTGCTCCATCAACATCATAAATGGACTTTTATTGGAAACTTAGTAACACATTAACTTTGGCACCGTGAAACCCTTGTGTTTTTTTTAAGCTCATTTCAGAACTTGATGTATCCAATTCCCTCAGGCAGTGTGGGGGTGGTAGAAATAATTTTGTGATGTTTTCAGGAATGCCTGGTTTTAGGAAAGAAAAAAACCCAAGAGGGGGTAAAGTTGTAGAAATACACAACAAAGTGGTGGGTGGAGAAATAGTTCCATGGTCTTTTCAGCAGTGCCTGTTTGTAAGGAAGGAAAAAAAAACCATGGAGGGAGTAAATATAGGTTGATGGAAGCTTGTAATTTAACTAATTAGTGGGATTGTGTATTTCAAATGTTTTTATGTGTATTTGATGATGTAAAAATGCCAGCTCGGGCACCTCGAGGCTGCTCCCTGCAGTCCCTGTGGGTGATACTGGCACTGGGAGCTGCTCCCCTCGGAGGGCACGGCGAGGATCAGCCGTGCTGCCTCTGGAGACACTCGTGCCAGACTCCAGAGGAGCCCAGTGGAGCTGGGGGGTGGGCTGGGAAATCCCAGCTCCTGGAAAACCAGGCAGCGGGAGCCCGACGGGCTCAGGGCACGGTGCCACCCTTGGGGTTGGTGCCGCCGTCGGGGCCGTGCCCGCGGTGATCCCGCTGTCCCAGAGTGGCTCCAGCAGCTTTCCTGGCTGGCTGCCACTGTCCCCACTGCTCCCTGACACCCAACACTCGCAGCATGAGCCAAGTGCTGCTGGCTGGCTGGATTTAAGGGGGAGGAAGGGCTGTCCCCTGTAGGAGGGGTGGTTGCTCTCTCTCCATTAAATCCAGCGTGGGTGGATTTGCCCACAAGGAGCTGCTGCTTAAAACCACTCAGAAGCCGCCGTGGTCATTAAGATTTAACACTAATTATGTGGATAATTTCCTGGAGTGAACCTCAGCTGCAAAGCCACTTGTGTTAAGGCTCCTGAGGCTTTCACCTGTGGGGTGATGCGGGGTTTTTGGGACACTGGGGGAGGAGGGCACCGAGGACTCGGCAGTGCCACGGAGGGGCCAATGACTGCCAGGCTGCCCTGGCTCAGTTATCACAGTGCTGATGCTGTCTCTTGTAAAGGTACAGTACTGTGATAACTGAAGGATGGCAGCCATCTGAGCTTCACGGCACCCTGGGGCCACCAAAGCCACCACGCACGGCCTCCTGCTCCGCTGGAGTGTGCTCGTTTCACCCGGAACCCTTGGCATAAAGGTCACGTTTGTTTCAATAAAGTATTACACTCTTTGCCTCGTTATTGGCTGTTTCGTCTGGGAGGGCTTCCAGAAATGCTGTGCTTTGGAAGTGGTCAGAAATGGTTCCCAAAGCGGGGTCCTGTGCAGCCTGGTGGATATTAAATAACAGAGAGGCCCCTCGGTGGGGTTACTTGGTAACAGAACAAATTATTCTGTAGCAAGAGAGAAAATGAAGCCTTGTTAGGATGCCACAGCCTTGGCTGGTTACTGTAACTCGGAGGCCTCTATGTGGAAATTAGTTGTGGGAAATGGGTTCTTTCCAGCAGTGAGTTACTGGTGGATTGGGGACAGTCCCCTGCAGGGTTTCCTCGGGGCTTCTCTGCTCTGTGAGTGCGAGACTGAATTTTCTGCGTCATTTTTACAGCGATGTCATCAAAATCCCTGGAAATGAGGTGGTTTTCAGGGAGCCTGTACTGATCTTTGTGCCGTGTGAGTTAACTCTGCAGTGCTGGGACGCGACAGCAGAGGGGCCCCGCGGGCCGGCTTGTGGTGGGAGTGTGACATCCCAAGATTTTTGCATAAAGTTATCGGAACCCTGCAGAAATGTCCGTGCAGTGCCCGTTTCCCAGACTTCTGCCCTTCCTCGAGGAACTGGTGGCATCCAGGCTCCCGAGGCTGATGCGGCGCTTTCCAGAGGTCACTATTTACTCTCCATCCTGACATTCGGCGTGGTCATTGACCCAGTAGTGTTTAGAAATTCTTTCTGGGCTGGATGGTTCTTGTCCAGCAGGGCTTTGCCCTGTGCTTCCCTGCTGCTCGGGGGAGAGGACAGGGATTAGCCCTGAGATGGTAAGAAGATGGTTTTTCATTTCCCTGCTGCTTACTGGAAGTTTTTGGGGCCAGCGCGGCGTGGTCAGGGCTGTGCAGCTGTGATGGAACATTTTGCCAGCCTGCGTCACTTAAAGGGGGGAAATTCTTACTGGGTCTGTGACAGAGGCTCGAGGCTGCTTCTGGAGGAGGGCTCTGTCTCACCAGAAACTGCAAACAATAAAAGACATCCTGCTACCAAGAGCTTAAATTCTGGATTAAAATCCGAGCAGAGTCAACCCTCAGCTTCCACTTTCCGAAGGTTACAGGCACCTCACGATCAGGCAGGAATGTGCTTATCCCAGGAAGGAGCAGTGCTCATCTCTGTACTGGCTGTCCCACAGCAGCACTGCTGTGCTCCTCCTTCCTGTGCCACCATCATTCCAGGATGGATGGGAGAGAGGAGGAGCTCTGGGATCCTGGCCATGGGAGCATTTGAAAGCTGCCCAGTGCTCTCATTTTGCCCATTTCAGGATCCAGCAGGCTCTCAGGGAATGTGCATCCCCTTTCCTGGGAGAAAGGCAGGTGCATCCAGCCAGGTGCTGGTGGTGCTGCCCCAGGGACAGCTCCAGGTGCTCCCTGATGGAAACTGCGTGGTGACTCCCTATAGAAACCATCAAGTTCTTTCCTGCCCGGGGGAAGCAAGATAAGTGCTCAGAGGCAGATCCAAGGTTTGTTATGGATCGGATCCAAGGAGTGCAGTTGCTCACCTGCCTAGGCATGGCTCAGGTTTGAGGTTAAAGACCAACGTGTGCTGTTTTTAGGGACGTGCAGCAGAGCTGTGCGTGGGGCACTCCTGTGGAGCTGCTGAACAGGGCACAGAGCCCGCCCCAGTGACTGGTGCCTCTCATTTCCTGTCACAACAGCACAGCCTCAGCTCTGGCATGGCACAGGAACTGAAGCACTGGTTGTGCCTCAGAACAGCACCTCTCCAGTCAGATTTACTGGAATTTATCTCCCTCTCTAGCACAGTGGGCAGAGAGTCCATCTCTTTTCCCTGTAGCTTCCTCCTGATATAAGAATGGGACACACTTGTGGGTTTGCTGTCCAAACATTGCTGCACATGAACAATACAACTCTCAGAGTGTCTTTTGCCACAGGAGCACTTCCTCCTACCAATGTGTTGAAGCAAGACAAACAACCTGCATCCAGTGGTGCAGAAACAAGGTCCATGCTCTCTCTGCTGAAGCTGTCTGTGATTCCTGGGATTGATCCCAAGGCAAGGCAGTTTCTGGTGCTGTGTCTCAGCTGCCGTTCCAGATGGGTCTGTTCTTACCCAGCAGTTCTCAGGCTTTTGCATCAGGAAAGTCCCTTTTCCCATCTGGACTCTGCTGCCTTCCCACCCACGTTCCACGTGGGGAGAGGAGCACTTCTGCTCCTGGGATGTCTCCTCGGGGCTGTGAGGCTGCAGACTGGAATGGCTGCTCTGCTCCTGGCTCCCAGCCTCGGCTCAGCCTTTTAAGGGTGGGAGCTGCTGCTTGGAGCAGCCTGGCCCTTCTGACAGCAGCTGGATTAAAGGCATCCACTATCTGCAGCCCTTGAAACTAGGTGAAGATGTTGCCTTTCCCCAAAATGCCTTTTTTTTCTCCTCCAAATGTACCTTCTGTTGCTGTTGGACTGAAATAAGAAGAATCTTTCCCAACAGAGCTTTAAGCACTCGGCCATTTCAAAGTCCAGCAGTGCCCTGTATGAGTCAGACTCTTTTAATTGCTGCTTATTTAGATCTTCTCCAGCTTAGTGCAGACACTTGAACTTGAACTTTAGCCCAGACCTTCGTGATTAAACATCTTTACAAACCAAGCTGCCTACTTGCAATGTCCCCATGCAAATATTAGATGTACTAGAAAACAACTTGGGTTTATGTCTGATTAAGGAATTCCTCAGCATGAGCCTGGAGATGCTGGACAATGTGGAATGAACTCTGCTGTAGTCTCTCTGTACTGTCCTGCTTTCCCCTGGAACTGGGAAAAGCAGTGCCCAGGAGCAGTGTGTGAACAGAGGGTGAAACAATCCCTTCTCCTTTCTCCAAAAGATATTTCTGCCTGTATCTCACATTTTGGAAACAGCTGCTTGCTGAGTTGCTGGATTATATGTAAACCCTGCATTTTGTCATTAGCTTGATTCACTAAGGGAAACTGTGACTTTATGTGATGGCTGATCAGGGACAGAAGTACTCAGCAGGAGCTGAGTGTTCCAGTGTGGTGCAGTTATCACAGTTACTGCTGTAATTGCTGCATTTGGGCAGATGAGAAAGCCAGGATTGCAGAGTTTGGTGCATAATTTGCTCTTCATAACATTTCACAGGAGCAGGAAAGGTGCACAGACCCACGTGTGGGTTAATATACTCTTATGCAAGGTCTTTAATTGATGTTGGGCAAATGTTCTAATTTTTCTGGGAGGGGTGGAACCAGAGGAAAGACCCCTCTACTCCAAAGGGCTTTGGCTCCCAGCTGGACTTCAGTTCATAGGTGAAATTAGAATTCAAATCTCAAGTTCCCCTTTGCAAGAGGCTGAGAGCTGCACTTTGGGGTTTGTGATGCACAGGGATGTGCATCTGCCACTGGAAGAAGCCTCTTTCAACCAGAACAGAAAATGGAGAAAAATACGAGGCTGCTCAGGTTTTTCCTTGGGCCTCCTTAGGTCAGGCACTGCAGCCTCACCCACAGCTCAGGACACAACAGTCCCCAGGTCTGTGCCACACAGGATCACCTTAAATTAAGGCAAATTTGCTCAGATTTGGTGCTGGGCAGCAGTGCCAGGGGAGCCCAGAGCTGGGGCAGGAGGGCTGGAGAGGGCAGGGAGTTGTCGGTACTCCCTCTGTCACCTCCTCTCCACAGTGAATGTCAGAGCTCTATTGACTGCCCTCCCTCTGAATGAACTCCAGGAGCAGGCAGAGTACACTGAATAATTCAGGAGAGACGTGTTTTTAAACATTTACACAAGCCTCAGACTCCTCCTCCCTAAAAATAAGACTGGCAGAGAGCAAATGATTCCTGCTCGAGGTGTTGGTGGATGGACAGCGGAGCTGTGGGCCCCATCCCAGGATCCCATCCATGGGTCTCACCCCTGCTGCTGGGACCAGCCTGGGGCTGAGGGTGGTGGCAAGTTCATGGCCGTGAGTGGAGGGCTGCACACACAAGGGCAGCACCAGCACAGGCAGGTTTGGTCTGGTGCTGGCAAACAGCCCTGGAGAAAGGGCTGGTAGAGGAGCAGGGGAGGTCAGTGAGAACCAGTGGTTTAATTGGAACAGGGAGAGCTGTTTTCCATGATGGGAGTCTCACCTTCTGCTTTTTTAAAATACAGCATGACTTTATGATAACACACAAAAAGGTGTCAGTGTTGGAGCAGAATCCTTCAGAGGGAAGTGGATGAGGAGGAGTCAATCCCTCTCCCAGGGAAGCACAGGCTGTGCTGGATGAGATGGACACAAATCACAGAGACAAGGGAGAAGCTCCACGAGGATGTGCCTGGTTTGGTGTGTTCCGTGTGCTCACATTCCCAGAGTGATAAAAATGTCACGTGGTTGCTTGAGCAAAATCTCCTCCCTGTGCACAACATCCACATCTGCCACATCCAAAGCCTTGCTGCATCCTGGTTTGACATGGATCCAGGGGACTCTGGAAATGAAAATTTCCACAGGTTTATTGCTAGTGAAGCCTAATTAGTTTTGGATGTAAATGTGCCAAGCTTCTGCTGTTGTGTGCAGCCCCATTAAAGGAAAACTCACAGCAGTTTTATCTGAAAATTATCAGAGGAACAGGGTCTGTTTAGTACTTTCTGAGACTGTGGACTTCTCCCTTCTTCACCTCTTGAACTCAGTCAAGTTAGAGGAAATGTCACAGCCTTTTAAAACACCTGCCTGAAATATAAGAGGAGATGAGGAAAATGGAGAGAAGGGAGAAAATTCCTACACGGCTCCTCACCTCCATAGCTTTTGTGGACTGGAATGGTAACATCAGTTATTTCCACCAGATTTTGTATTGCAATCTGGATGTTCTGAGTATGTTTGAAACCCATATTCAAGTGCACTGTGACAATTCTCCCCTTAATGTGGACTGTGCCATTTAAAGGCCACCCAGGGTGACAGAGACCAGCCAGAACATCACATTTCTCTAGCATCCCTGACACTCCTTTTTCCTTTCCCACAGCAGCCACGTGGTCTTGCTGACAACACTCAACCAGCTGGACTGGGGCACTCAGCTCATCCTTAATGGGAAAATACTCCACTTTCCTCCAGATTTGGAGCTTGTTTGCCATCCTGCCTGGATTTCTGAACCCTCTGTGCCATTATGAACAACACCCCTCCTGGAAACACAACCTTAATTCCCAGTCTCCTTATGACAGAGGGAGGGGGAATACGGTAAACCCCACCTCAAAATGCTGCTTTTTAACCCAGAGTGAGGAATTGTCATTTCCAAAAGTGCACATGAGGAAAACAGCAGCAGCAGAGTGAGCTTTGGAATTTGTCCAGGCATTAAAGATTTTAGAAATGCTACGTGCTCTGTGTCACGTGTGTCCCCCTGAATGGGACAGGGAACCTGGACAGTGCTGGGCGTGACCTGAGAAATGCTCCAATCAGGTACACAGACTCTGGGGTGTGTGGACAGAGAGGGACATGATCAATATTGTATCATTTTGGTGACAAACGTGGCATTTCACATGCGAAAATATTTCATTATTGCTCAGGTTGAGGTCACTGCTGTGCTTTGTGCCTCCCCACCAGCACACTCCACTTCCATTAAGTGCTAAACTCTCCCTCATAAAACCCAGCTGTTGCACATACAACTTTTTCTGGGATATATATATCTCTCCCAGAAAAAAAAAATATCCATATATATCCATAAATATCCCCGTGGATGTGGAGCCAGTCTATGAGCAGCAGCAATGTCTAGCTGCAGTGGTGTGGCTGGCAGGCAGCCAGGCAGCAAGTGGGTACCTGTGAGCTGTGCCAGCAGCAAGCTCATCCTTCTGGAAGGGGCTGTGCTGGGAAGTGGATGAGCTCAAGAAAATGCATCTGAGCTTCTGGGCAGTATTGATTTGTCTTGATGTATTTTATTCATCTGCTTGAAGCACAGTAAAAACGTGCTGGTGGAATGAGTTGGAATTCAGGGGAGGGGGAGCCAGAAGTGGGGTTTGGAGCTGGCCACCATCACCATCTTCCTCCTCTGCAGCTGCTCTAGAGCTCTACACAAACCCAGCTTCTGCTTCCCAGCAAGACAGCAGAAGGGATATTTTTCAGCAGAGAAATCCGGGGGGAAAATGAAAATAAAACTGTTGGTTTGGTGTAAGAACAATGAAGAACCAGAGAGATGGCAACGGGAAAAAGCAGACAGAGAAGGCAAGCAGCAACACGAACTGTTGCAGGGCTGGGACACGGCAGCAGCACCTTCACACTCCCCAGCTGGGAGCAAAGCGAGTGAACTCATCCCCCCGGCCAGGAAAGCCGGGAATTGAGCTCCTGTTCCACCTCCCACCCACGGCTCTGGCAGCTCGCTGCAGCCTGCCCAGGAAATCCCCCTGCAGCCCGGCTGGGGCACCCTGGGAACCAGGGCACAAAATCTGATCTCTGTTTTGCCAAGTACCACTGCACCACCGGCGTGAAGTAGCTTTCCTTCCCCAAAGTGAGATTATTAGCTTTAAACAAAAGGGTTGGGCACCATGTTTAGAAGTAGTTAATTACTCGGAAGCAATTCACACCTTCCCCGTGTCTCAAAATAAATTCTCTCGCTTGCTTTTCCAAGCAGAGCTCTCTGAAAATCGTGTCACCAGCGGGGTTTCACGCATGTTCCGTGAGCACAGGAAGCTGAAGATAAATTCAGCAACAGATCAGATGTAAAGAACTTGTGCACTTGGCTGTCTATTTATACTCTCCACGAGCAGCCAGGGGCCCCACGGGCTCTGAGGAGTTCCGTGGGGATGGGGTGCAGGGGTACCCACAAAACCCAGCTGAAGGGGTGCTTTGGATTTTGGAGCACCCAGGGTTTGGTGGGGTGACCCCCTCCTCCTGCTCCTCCTGGCCCTGCATCCTGGCTGCTCCCCATCCTCCAGCATGGGGAGAACAAAAAATATAATTTGTAAAATGATTTCTAATTTCCACAGCGCTCCGCAGAAGCGTGCGAGGGCACAGAGTTGTTCTCAGAATGCTTTCAAATCCTACTACAGGTTAGGGAATTTTACATCTCCTTTTACTCATCTCTGACTTCATTGCATCCTCCTGAATTTTGCTGATACCAGTGAGGAGAACCAGGCCCCAGAGTTACTGCCAGGAACAAATCAATGACAAACTGGAACCACTTAGAGAGTGTTAAATCACTTTTGTATAAAAGTCCCGTCAATCCCAAGCTGATGCCATCAGTGATTTAAAGCACTTTACCGTGCTTTAAAGTATACCCCTCAGTGTAGCTTGAAATATATTTTTAAAAAAGCTTTTAAAACATTTAAACTGTTTAAAGTGAAGTGGAAATATCGCATTTCAGAGGGAAAGGTGAAGCTTGAAATCAAACTGCAGAGTGGACAAGGAGGGGATAATCCATGCATCCAT
Source organism: Hypocryptadius cinnamomeus (assembly GCA_013400635.1). Taxonomy (NCBI): domain Eukaryota; kingdom Metazoa; phylum Chordata; class Aves; order Passeriformes; family Zosteropidae; genus Hypocryptadius; species Hypocryptadius cinnamomeus. The sequence continues at coordinate 10,089 of VYZP01046151.1, read as the reverse complement.
CCCTACCCCTCTTTAAAGAAGGCTACAAGAGGAAATTGGTTGGAATTTAGTTTAAATCACAAATACCAAGATGGTCAGATCTCATCTTCTGTAGTTTGCCTCTTATTTTTTTGGTGGAGAATATCAGTGCATCCTGGAATTTGCAAAATAAAGAAGGATGTAAGATACAAGATAATTCTTCAGATATGTCACTGCACCCCAGTACTTAGAGGGGAAAAAAAGTTTATTTTTCTTTATTTACTTTTCTGCAGCTCTTTGCAAACCTATTCTCTTTCCAAGCAAGAAACAAAGCCACAATTACAGATGATTAATTCCTTAGAGAAAACTACTTTAAGAGTTTTAATACAAAATTGCATCCTTCCTATAGGCTGGAATGTTGCGGTAAACACAGACAATTTTGGGTATAGGTTGGAAATGCCTCCCTGTTATTAACATAGTTCTTGGAGGAATTTTTAGAAGCACATTGATTTCATCCCAGTTTTGTGTCAGAGAACAACCAGCAGAAATCAGCAGTGTCCCAAAATCAAGGAAAAGAAGGCAAAAGCTCACGTAGCAGACAGGGCTGGGAGACTGAACACACAACTTCAGTGAAATCCAAGTGCCAGAGCAGCTCAGCCCCTGTTTTTTTTTCAAAGTGAGGTGTGTGAATTTAATTCTGGCTGAAGGACGTGGCCTTTGGCAGCCTGGGTCATTCCTGGACATGATCCTGGGCTCTGGGCATGGATTTAGGTGGAGGAGAGGTAAAGCTGCTCTCCTCCACGAGCAGCCCCAGGCTAAGCCCCTTATGCAATCCTTGCTCACAGCCTCGGCTGGGCTGGGCAGCTCCAGGATTTAAGGACCTTTGCAGCATCAGTTGCTGTGCTGAGAAACAAGTCCTGCCTGTAAGGCATAAATAATGCAGATCTGGGGTGGTTTGCAGCATGAAAACCCACCAAGAAAAATGATTTTATCCTTATCATGGCAAAGCCATGGGAAGGGCTAGTGAGAAGGAAGGAGAATTGTTGGAAGCTGCTCCTGCAGGTAAAATGTGGGGAACAGGGAACAAGAAGAGGTCAGGCCTGGGAACCATGGCACATCCACAGGAATCTTAGATGTTAGGTGTTGGAACCCTGGGTGCTGAGAATTTGAGACTTTCTGTGCTGCCAGGCACTGACCCCCAGGAGAACACTGCATTGACCTGAGGCTGTGGAGAAGGATTCCAAAATGGAATGACAGAACTGGGATTGTGGGTGTGCAGTTTGAATAGAAGTGTGTGATATAACAAGGTGGGAAACTTATTTAGAATATAGTAATATATATAAGGCAAGAGGGAAGTTTTAGGGTGGTGGCTGGTCCTTCTTCTTCACCTTCCTCACCTTCTTCTTCAGGAGTGTAGGTGGTATTTTGTCATTAGATAGAAAAATCCGCATTGTGGAACACTATTGGTTAGTTACTAGGTTAATAGTAAAAATAATTTAAGTGTCATTTCTAAATTAGATAATTTTTCCTTAAAAGACCTTATAAAGATAAATACAAGGCCATTTTGTGACTTGTAAGTGAAATGCTGCAGAACGCACAAGTTATAAGACTACAATATAGATAAGAATTAATAAATATCTGAGTCCAAACATGAAATACCATCTCTACACATTTAATCCCGACCCTGACCAAAGCAGAAAAAGAAGATAAAAGGACAATGGTTAGGGGAAAATCCTTCCCTGGGCGGGAGGTAAGGCCCTGGCACTGGTGCCCAGAGCAGCTGTGGCTGCCTCTAGATCCCTGGAAGTGTCCAAAGCCAGGTTGGATGGGGCTTGGAGCACCCTGGGATAGTGGAAAGTGGCAGGGTGTGAAATTAGATGATTTTTAATGTCCCTTCCAATCCAGACCCTTCCATGATTCCATGATTTGCACTGTTTAACCTCTCCTCTTCCAGCCTCAGGCTGTTTTCTAATCTTGAGATTACCAAAGTGATGGAAACAGGGTGAGGCTCCAGTGCTTTCCCACAGTGCACGATTAATCCAGACCCAGTGGCCATGTAGCTGAGCAAAAAGGTTAACATGGTGCAAAATCATCCAAATTCCACCCTGCTGGTTCCCTGACAGCTGTGGAAACGGCTGGCTGGATTCCTCTCGGGAGAGGGGAAAAAAGAATCGGTGATTATTTCTTCAGTCTGTAAATTACAACCACCTGGGCATGTGCACTCCCAGGCCAGCAGCACCTGACTCCCAGCTGCTCCCAGGTAGATTTCCTGGAGAAAAGGGACAAAACTCGGGATTGCTGAGGCACGAGGCAGATGAGCTGGGGCAGAGCAGCTGCAGTGGTGTGTAAACACCTCAGAACAGCAAGGGGCCTTTCACACCTGGTGCTGCCACACGCCAGAAGCCTTGATAAAATGATGTCAGTGTGCTTAGCCTGAGTTACACGGAGGGGAAATATTTATCAGAATGGGTTTTTTAATGGCCTATTCATCTTTTAGGACAATTCCCCCAAAAGGCAGCAGCAGATTTACTCTTCAGTCAGAAGAAAATGCCAGATATGTGTGATGTGTGGGAAGCAGGGGCGAATGATTTCATTGAACTGAATCATTTTCTTACGCGTTTTACTTCCACTTGTGCCGTTTCCTGTGACTTGACAAGAGTTTGAAACCGCAGCGAAAAAACCAGTTTCTTTTCTTTGCAGACGGGAGGATTGTAAGCGTCTCCTCATTTCAGTGAGTTGTTTACACCGGCTCATTCACATCGGCGTGAGAATGGAAACGAGGTTGTGGGTTTGTAACAGATGATCCAAACACACCTGACGGGACCTTGCCAGGTGGGGGTCGGGCTTTTCTGTAAGCAGCAGTAGGACAAGAAGATGTGGTTGTAAACTGTGCCAGGGCTGGTTTAGGTCGGACATCAGCAGGAACTCCTCCATGGAAAGGGTGCTCAGGCCTCGGAAGGGGCCGTGCAAGGAGGTTTGGAGTGCCCATCCCTGGAGGTGTCCAGGGAAGGGCTGGACGTGGCACTCAGTGCTCTGGGCTGGGTGGCTGGTTGGACTCGGTGAACCTCGGAGGGCTTTTCCAAGCTCAATGATTATGTGATTCCGTAATTCCCTAGCTCAAACAGCCCCGTGACAAACTCTGGGCATCTGCGGAGGTGACAGCCGCAGCCTCGGCACTGGTGTGGGGAAGAACTCGCAGCTCCGGCACTGTCCGAGCAGTAACCACAGAACGCTGGCACGGCTCGGGCTGGAAGGGGCCGTTCCCACACACGGACCGGACCTCTCCCACCCCACGGGCCGCTCCCGCCCCGCTCCGTCCCGCGGTGCCTCAGCCGGGCCCGGCCGGGCCCTGGCGCCTCCCCGGGGCGGGCCCGGCCCCGCGCATGCTCCGTGCGCCTCTGCTGTGCCGGGACCGCCGCCCTGCGCTCTCCGCCGCCGAGCGCCGCGGGCCGTCCCCGGGCTGAGCCTCTNCCTCCGCGTTCCCCCGCTCCGAGAGGGGCCGGTGCCCCTGAGGAACCTCCGCGTTCCCCCGCTCCGAGAGGGGCCGGTGCCCCTGAGGAACCTCCGCGTTCCCCCGCTCCGAGAGGGGCCGGTGCCCGTGAGGAGCCTCCGCGTTCCCCCTCTCCGAGAGGGTGCGGAAGCGCTGGGTCCCCTCTGTCCCAGAGGATGCCCATGGAGGTGCCTCTGGTGCCCCCAAGGCTGGGGTGCGGGGCTGTGCGGGCAGGGCTGTCAGAGCCACGTTTCGGCCCCGGGCAGCTCCGGTTGTGGCTGCCGGTGGGTTTGGAGGAGTTAGAAGTCCCCCGGAGCCCTGGGTGAGCGCGGACCGCCGTGAGCTCTCTGTGCCGGGGACATCCCGCTGCCTCCACTGCCGGGCAAGCGGCGGCCGTGGGACAGGTGATGGTGTCCAGCTGTGGGTCTGGCAGCTGTTCCTCTGTACACAGGGACACTTTGGGGCATCTTTCACTCTCCTCTGCCCCTTCCCCCACGGGAGGTAGGTGCCAGCCGTGGCTGGATATCCATCACCCCGAAGGACACGCAGGGATGAGGAGCAGAGAACCTGGCAGGGTGCACCTTCTCCAGATGCCTAAACCATAATTCTGCTCTGTGTGTGTGACAAAGTAATTGCTGTGTTGGATAATATCTGTGAGTCGGAACTAAATCGATCTTTAAGGTCTCTTCCAACCCAAACCAATCTATGGTTCTATAACCGTGTTGAATTGGGATTTTTAAAACCCATGTATGAGGAGGACCAGGACAAATCTGAAGCACGTTAAGGCTGCTGCTAATAATGTAGATTGAGGGTAAAAGACAACTCAGCAGTGGCTCAGTGTGGCCGGAGAGGATGGACCCAGCTCTGTTTAAACAGACACTGACCCTGTGCTTAGGAGGATGCAGTGTCTGTTCCAAGGGATTAGCAATGGGAAGTCATAATTTGAGGCACGTCTAGAATGCTAAATGCAAGAAAACTTCATGATTTTCTTTTTTTTTTTTTTTTTTTTTGGTGATTCATTTATTGGGGGAGGCAGATGGAAATAACTCCACGTCGTGTCAGTGTTTAAACTAAACTCCAAAGAACCCAACTTTGCTTGGGGAAGGTTCCTGCAGTTTTGTCTCCCAGCTGAGTGGATGTCCTTTGGTGCTGCTTTGTTCGGGTGCTGCAGCTTGCATTCAAGTTCAGTTTTGCCCTTATAAGGGGACTGGGAGGCATTTCCTCCTGGCACTTGTTTTTAAAACACACAGGAAGTTGCACCTTGATCTGGGTCTGTGTTAGGTGATACCAAGGCAGGTGCTTTGAAATGCGGGGCCAGCTCAGGCAGCGCTGCTCCGGCTGAGCCAACAAACCCGCCAGGCTCGAGATGTTAAAGTTTGTCATCGCAGGCAGATGCTACAAATATTTTTGTCAGTACATTTTCGGTGATTCAGTTGTTAAATATGTTACTGATCTAAGTGTCGCAGTATCTGCAAGCTGTCCCAAAGCCTGGTGGCACAGCGTGTCTCTGCCCTTTGGGAAAGGTGATGTGAAAAGCTTGTAAAAAGCCACGGGGAGTGGGTTTAAACTTAGAATATAATAGAATATGTTATAGAATATAAACACAAAACGAGAATGATTTTTGTTTGTGAACTCCTGGAAGGTTGTGCACTGCACAGTTAGTTCAGAATTAATTGCAAAGTGGCCTTTTTTTGAGAGATGGCTTCTGTAAATGTTGAGCTGTTTCTGTATGTTCAAATTGTCTGTTCAATTATTTTAGTTTAAAAAAAAATCAGGAATATTTAATGGAAAAACTTTGAAAAGCAAACATGTATCAGCTGCAAATCAAAAAGCTGAAGTGCACCTGAACAGTCACTCAGGGGGTAAAATCAATATTCCTTTCAAACTAACTAAACTTTTTCCCTCGGTCAAACAGAGTCTGCAGTTTCAAATTTCAAATTTTATTCTTTTGCCTGACCTTTTTGGGGCTGGAAGTAAGGCAGGGTCCTTAAAAGTGGTATAAATTCAAGAAGTTTAGATGGACATTTCAGTAGTGGTTTAGTCTTGCAAATAAAGACAGAATTCAGAGAAATCAGCTTCCCTTTTTTGTGTGGAGGGGGAAAATCTATTTTCACAGATAGCATCCTGCCAGCTTCACCCCTTTTCCACCACGTAGCTCCCCCTGCTCCCTGGATTTGGAGGTGAAACACCTTTTTCTTCAACTGAACTTTCCTTGGCACCTTCTGATGCCTGATCTGGTTTGAGGAAGAGGCTCAAAATGAGGAAGGGAGCTCCAAAATCCAGCAGCCAGATGGATAATCCTTGTGTTGGGTGTGGATTGCAGCAGAAAGAGCTGCTCTGATTCCATAAAGAGGAAGGTGTTTGCATTGTTTGGAGCGGCCTAAGCTATCACACATAAAAGCAAACCCTTAGGACTGCTTTTATCGAGGTGTGAAAAGGGTTGTTTTGAGGATTTCTGACCCAGGAAGGAGCTTGAGAAGCCAGATTGTGGAGGGAGCACCGAGCTGGGGCTCGGTTCCTGGTTTGTCTGGTGTCCAACAGCAATTAAAAATGATAAAGTATTTTCTTCTGGGTGAAAAACCGGCAATATTCACGTTGTTCTTTTTCAGCCTGGCTAACAGTTTGCAATTCAGACATTATTCCTGTAAACACGCTCAGAGTTGCTCCAGACCTTTGAAGCACTTAAAATGCAATTAGATTTCAGGTATTGGTGATGGCAAACACTTGCTAAATTGATAGAAAATGGCTTTTACAGTTCAAGCACATAATTCAGGCATTTAATGCTGAGAGCCTGCCTGCAATAAAGCTTTTCATGGGCTGATGCAGCTCAGTTTTGCTGGCAGGGTGAGACAGAAGTGCTTGAAACTCATCAAGAAGGAAAATGGAGCCTGAAAAAATGAGCATTTTAGGGTTTTGGCAGCTCAATTGCCACTTCCATCCCTTGCTGCAGTTTCTATGCAGGACATGAAGTGATGGATAAAGGGGGGTTCATCTCTCATTTGATTTCTTTAGCAGCACTTTGGGGCTCCCATCCAGGATTTCTTTTACATTGATCCTTCCAAAAAACTGAAACAGTGCTGAAAACTGCTGGAAGAAGAACTTGCTGATGGTTTTCTTGGGCAAAATGGCTGCAAGTTTCTCTTGACTAAAAGTGGAGGGGAGGAAGTACAATTTACTGGTTTTAATGTCCTGGCCTGTTGCAGACAGGTGGATTTTGAAGGAACATGCCCTGACCATTTTCTTCATGCTGAAGGGCTTTATGAAACTGCCAACAGTTTTGCTGGCTGGAGTAATTATTGGTTTTGTTTCCTTGAGCTGGTTATATAAATGTAACGTAAGTTGCATAACTGACAGAAAAATTGAGCTACAGGAAACTGGGAGAGCAGCCTCGACATGGAAAAGTAAAGTCTGGAGCAGTTACTTTGCATATCAATAATGCCTTTTACACAGTGTGGGAGGTTGATAACAGGGATATTAACATGGCTCTCTGCATGTGATGTCGTTATGATTATGCCTTGAAACTGCTGGCACATAAAATTATTCTGTTTAATTTATTTTAGATTTCCTTCTCCCCCCTCTGATGTGTAAAAGGTAATTTAGGAAATAAAGGAAAAGAGCTGGAAGTTGAGGGAAAAGCAGAGGATTTATGCATTATCCTGAACTGTGGAGAAAGGTAGTGGTGAAAGCCTGGGGGAAGAAAAAAAAAGAGTTTTTGTATGAGGAGGAAGCAACCTGCAGAGTAAGGTGGAAATAAGCAGAGAGTAGGAAAATTGTGAAATTAAAATGGTTTGGTGTTGCTGTTGGTCCTGTTTGGATCTGGTTGCAAAAAGTTTTCTGGAAATAGCAAGAAGGAGCCTTTACAAGGGGATTGGCTTTGGGAAACTCAGCTGTCATAAATCCATTTATCTGGTAGCCTTGCTTTATGATGGATTTTACTGCTACTCCTTTGAAGCAAGTCTGCTGCATAGGGGAGGCTCTGCTAATAAAGGGAATTAATCCAGTGTTTAATGCAGTATTCTCTGAATTTTGCAACATGGGGGATTTACTGCGAGTCAAGAGTTGGGCCCCAGTTCCCAAAGGCATGATTTTCTTTGAACACAAAATCTGACAACTGCTCTTCCTCCTTCCAGGAGAAAACTCCTGAAGGGAATTTGCACATTCCTCCCTTGTTTATAGAATGGATCTAAGAGGGGCTTTGGCTTGTTGAAGCTCCAGAATATGAATATAGTTCACACTTTCAGCAGTTTTGGACTCCAAGTGCTGTTTAGATTGTTCCTGGAGTGTTTCCTGTCTCTTCCAGCTATTCCAAGACTGAGTGGAATTTGTCTTGCTCATCAGGGGGCCCAGCTGGAGTTCAGCAGGATATTGAAATATTCAATTGTATTAGTGATACTCTTAATAATAACCCTTTAATGTGATGCATATTCTCTCAAAGTGAGTTTATTGGTCTTTCACTTCAGATCTTTGAGACCACTTCATTTTCCTGGCTGGAAGCTGGCACTGAGCTAATATTGACTGATACCATTTGAAACAGGAAAAAATTGTGGTTCAGCTTAGGAAATCTGGGAAAAACCCTTGACACCTTGTTTGTCAGGAAAAGGACAGATCTAAACCTTCCACTTTTTTTTAGATCAGGAAAATGGGCAGACAGTGCTCAATCCTTGACTGGGACAGGAGGGAGGAGAGGGAGCCCAATTTGTTTGTGTATGGACTTGGATTTTCAGGAAATCAATTTGGCAGAGGTAACTTTTATGTTCATTTTGAGCCACCAGCAGCACAGAGAGATAAAATAAACAAAACAAGCCTTAAAAACCTTGGCACTTGGACAGTCTAAATGACTTCCTGGTGCTTGCCATCCATAAATACCTGGCTCTGCTCTCCTCTGGATTTTACTGAAGTATGATAACAAATGCAAAGCAACTTTTTATATTTGTGAGGGTTGTTCTGTTTGATTTTTATCTTTTCCTGAAGATAAATTAGTTGTAAAGCATCACATGTTTAAGGGGAAAAAAGTATTAAAGGTACCACCTCAAGTACCGCATTAAGCTCAGTCTTTTGTATTTAAATCTGTTTTGCATGGGTTGGTTTTTTTTGTCCCCAAGATCTCAAACTCTCACCTTTTATCTCAAGCTGGTGGCCTCCTGCATGGAAAAAAGGGATGGCCACCCTCAGTGCTGGGGTTTTGAATTCAAAATCCAAAATTCAGCTGCAAGGTGGCTTTTGCAGGTCACTTTGTGTGATGTTTTCTTGTGCACTCAGCGTTTCGTGTTTACTGAGGATGCACAAGAAATAACCTTTCACTTCCTGGACACTTCTGTATTTCACTTTTCCTCAAAGTACAGCAAAGCAGGCACTAATAATTTTGAAATTGCTGGGGCTGAGAGTTTAAAAGTGCATAAAGAACCAGAGGTCAGGGAGCCTGAGCTGTGTATATCACACCTTTGTGTCAGCTTGTGTTGGCACCTTCGACAGCTCTGTCACTGTGCTACAGGAATTAGCCTCCCTCTGAAACAAAAAAAAGGATTGCAAATTCAGTCTGCCTCTTTGCTCTTTCCTGCTCTTGATTTGTATTGCATTTATATAAAATTATATTTTTTTACTTCTACCCTTCTTTCTTGTCCTTAATGCTGAAGGAAGAGAAAGGTGCATTTGACTTTGGTAATGAAGCAACAGCTGCAATTCCCAGACTTAGCCCTTGCTGCTTTCCAGTGTTCCTGGTGGAAAAGTCTGTTTGGGCTCTGCAGGTTGTAATGGGCACCAGGTGCTTCTGAAATGGAGTTATAACCTTAGAACTTTTCTATTAAAACCTCAGGCCTTGGCTTAAATAGCTTTTATTTGACTTAGGTATTGATTTGTAGGAGTCTCTTAATAACTCCAGGCCCTAAAGACAAGGAATAGTCAAGAGCTCATCCAGACTCTGGTCAGAGACAAGGAACCTGTGTGATCTCTGATTTTGGTAGGATCATAGCAATTCATTGCCAGTTGTACTCACTGTCCTGAGGGGAACTTTGGGAAACTTTTTGTTTCCTGGGGATACAGAACAAACCCTGATGGATGCATCCCATGGAGATGCAAATTGCTGGCAGAGCTTTGTAGCTGGAATTCTCCCCTGGAAACCTTTGTTTTACCAAGTGGAAAAAATCAACTCGCCTTGTTCTACACCAGCAATTGTTTTAGGAGGAATTCATGGCCTTGAACAACTTTCTTGTAGTTGTGGGGTTGGTTAGCAGAGGAGGGCCTGGGTTTGATTTGGAAGTCAAGTGAAAGGACAAGTAGGGATGGCTGGCTTAGAGCTGCATTTTTACCAAAGAACAGGTATCTTCTGCCAAGTTAAAATAAAAAAACCAACCCTGTGGGTTTTACTGTGCTTTCAGCTTCCTGGGCATGTGACTGACAGCTCAGCCAGGCTCCAGATACATGAGCAAGATACATCAGCAAACAGGCTTGGCTTAAAAAGAAGGCACCTTTTAAACCCTGCGTGCTCACCCCGTGCCAGCACAGCCTTAAACACCTCAAAGCTGAGATGCTGATCAGATTAACTGGGCTGTGTGAGCAACTCTTCACCCTTGCTGGGGATTGACTGGGTGTTTGCCTTGCAGTTAGAGTGTGATGCTGATGCCTCAGGTTTTGGCTTTTCTATT
>VYZP01046150.1:39198-50491 GCA_013400635.1 Hypocryptadius cinnamomeus | reverse complement strand
CTAGAGGGGGGTCAAGAAGTTGTCTTGTAAATAGATGTGTGTTTGATAACATAGTGCATATCATGTTACTCTTAATGTGGTCTATTTATAACCATAAGTAATTATTCCACATACAAGGCAACAGAGATCCAGCACTGACTCCACTAAGTGCTTGCTGAATTGGTGTCATTTATGTGCAACTCTATCTTAGATAATATTGGATTATGTATTAGATAATAAGATAAAGTACAATCTATAGTGTGTATTAATATAGTACCTAAATCTGTTTTCACAACCTTTGGCACTTAGATTGCAAAAATGCAGAGCAGAGCATGGAACTGCTCATCCCTGCCATGTGCATGGAGATGTGTAATCCAGAGCAGTGAAACAGTGTTCCAGTCACATGGAAATCTTCTGCTGAAATGTAAATTAATGATTATTCCCATTAAGTCCTGATAACCTCTGAGTCATGTTGGAGGAAAAGACATAATTCTGCAAGAGATATTGAAGAGGTGCTAGTTTGCTTCCCACCACTGGTATCACCTTGATGGATGACTCAGTGTGTTATAAAACATGTGTAAATGCCAAGAATTTCCTAAACCCTGCTAGATGCTGGGGACCTTGCAAGTTGGCTGGAGTGGTAAGTATGAAGATCTCCTCTCCCTAGGGACACTAATATCCTTTGTACACCAAATCCATGTCCAGTTCCTGCACCCTGCCAGACACTGAAGAACAAAGTAATTTTTTCAGTCTGTCAAAGACAGGATAAAACAAAGGTTGCAATGTTTTAATGATAAACGAAATAATGAAGTTTGAACCGGTGGGTTGGTCCGACTGCTGTTCAAGCAATGGGTACAGAGAGTGGGTTTCTTACACAAGAGCCGCTGCTGTGGTTTTCACAAAAAATATCAGCAGTGTCTGACACAGCTTATGGCTCTGAATCCTACTTGTGTACTGAGCAGTCAGCTGTTAGTAGGCCCTTGCTGGGGCAGGGATTACTCAGAGGGCTATTCTGGCTCAGGCACAGCCTAAACCCCCTGCTCAGCTCTCCAGGGAGGCATTGCCATGGCAATCAGACTCTAGCTGGGCACTGTCAGCACGCAAATTTTGGGTTTACCAAGTCAATGCTGCTCTTCAATCTCCCCCTTCTCAAACAAGAAAGCAAATCCTGCAGCAGAAGCTATGTGTGATACCAGTGATATCTCAATGTCTTGGCCGTTGTTCTTCACCAGCAATGTATGAGTATTCCTGAAACTGTGAAGAGCTGGCAAATTGCCCCTATTATTCAGGCCCTTCACCCTGGGAAGTTCTCTGAGTTTTCTTGTTTCTTTGGTGAAGTTGGGATGGGGAAGAGGCAAGCCCTGCCCTGCTTCCCCAAGCTGAAGTGGCCTGCTGCCTCTGCTTTACTTCTTCTTATCCTGGTCATTAGGACCCTGGTAACCCCCACATAAAGATGTTTCCTAACACCAGCACCTTTCTGAGGATGTCAATCCACTCCCTCCAGCTTCCTCTTAGTTCTCACATGTATCCACACTCACTGCAGCTCCTAATTTTCACAGGTCTTCCTTCCTGGGTGGTTTCTCCTACCTCCTTAAAGCGCAGTGGAGATGTGTATTGCCCAAAGTGCTATGCCAGGCATGGCCAAGTTCTGGCCCACAGCAGCTACCTGCAGTATACCTGTGCTCTAGCAGTGCTACATGTGAGGGAGGTGGCAGTACAAGCACTTCCTTTCTGCTTCTGAGTCTGTCTCTTGCTTTGCAGGCTGTGCTTGGGGCACAGCTTGAGCTTGCCCTCTGCAGGGGAGTGAGAGGCAATGGGGAGCCCTGTGCTTCCTGCAGCAGCTGTGGCTTACCTTTGCATCTGCAGCCAGGGCCTCTTTACTTGATTTAGTACGTCACAATTTCATGGACAGGATTCATTTAGTGATGGCTTCTCACAGGGCATTTTGCCATAGCTGTTCATAAGACTGGCTGTCTCCCATAACAAAGTGTTATCCTTCAGGAGTTATCCTGCGTAGAAATGAACTTGAGTGAGGGGAAAAGGGAGGGAAAAAAAGACAAAAAATATTCTCCACAAAATCCACTTTTTTCATACACCTAAAGTTTCTTTCTCCCACTGTCAGTTCCATTATATGATGGACATTGGCACATTTCCTTTCCTTACAGCTATTTTCAGTGCTGAGGAGAAGTGCCTCCAGTTTTTGCAACATTTCATTTGATTACTGGTCAGATAATCAGATGTATTTGTGAGGAATTTGACATTGGAATAAGGCCATTTGGTATGAAAGTCTTGTGCTGCCTCCTTTTCCCTGCCCTCTGAAATCATGCTGTGCTTCATTAACACTAAATGTGTTTGCAGGATCTGAACCTTCTCAGTCATGTGCTTTAGCTGCTTAGTGAAAACATAGGCAGTTTGCACACCTTTATGTTTCTGGGATCAGCTGGTGAAGGGAGGCAGTGTTTGTTGTTCACTTTCCATCTCGAAGCCTTGGAGTTTTCATGCATTCTTGCTTCCTAAAAGTGGGGGTGGAAAAAAAAGTGGGCCTTTGCCAAATTCAAGATGCTGGTTATCAGCTCATTCTACTGTTTACTGTTCACACAGCAAGAGAACTGCTTGTGTTTGGCAGTGAGCTTGAGTTCATCTGCAGACTGCAGGACAGAGCTGCCTGCTTGTTTTCTTCAGGAGCTTTCTGCTGGTGTTTAATTGTAGCACTCAGAGGTGATGTGGTGTACTGCTTTCTCTGTGTGCATTCCAAGACCCTTTAAGGAAGGAGGGTGTCATCTCCCTTGCTTTGAAAAAGGAACCTGAGTTTCTAGACAAGCAGTGCAGATGTGCTGGTTCCAATGCGTTAGATGGAAGCTGGTAAAACGACAACAGTTAGAAGTTCAGAGAGTTTTGTTTCTTCACAAATTTTACCCCATGCTAACATGGACTGATGCTTAAGTGGTGCTGTTGCAGGTGTCTGAGAGCAGGAGTCAGACTTGTGATGACTCCTTCCAGTGTTGGTGATCAAGGCAGGAAAATATATGGTGGGAGGAGGATAAGAGTGCAAAAATAATCAAAAGTACCTCAGATCTGGATGAGGCTATCCCTGAGTACCATCAGCACCGGCCTCATGCAAGCTGAGCTGGCATTTTCCTGGGATACCACGCCTGGAGCTTTTCTTGCAGCCAAATGTATATGGGTTTGGGCAGTGCTGCCTTCCAGTGGTGCTACTCTGGCACGGAGAGCAGTGCTGGTGTCACCTCCGGGCTGCCAAGAGGAAATATCGGCCTCTGCGTCACTAGTGACAACTTCATGTTGTTGAACAAATCTTTGATCCCTTCCTCCTCTGCCAAACTGCACAGTGGGTGGTAAATTAATCCCTGGAGTTTAGCCCAGCACGTATGCAGAAAGCACAGGGGGAAAAGCAGGTGATGTTGAGAGCCCAGAGCTTGCCTGTGCCTTCGGTTTTAGCTTGGTGTTGTGCCACTGACTTCGGTGGTAGAAGGTCTCCCAGCCATGTATGTCAGCAGTCTGTGCTTCTTTCCTCATGCCTGCTGGTGCACTCACACAATAAGCATGATTCCAGATGCCACTGCTCTTCTCACTAAATGTTGTAGTCATTGTGGAGTAAGAAAACCCGGTTCACGCTACCCTGGCTGAAAGGAAAGATGGTGGTGTCAGCTAAGAGGGCTCAGTGCTGGGAAACTGGGCAGTATTGCTTCATGATGAAACCAGGAGCAAAACACAGGAGAATAACAATTGAGGAATAACCAAATAGCAGACCTAGATGGTTAAAGGAAGGGACTCACAGTTCACACAACAATGGGAGGAACAGAGGCTGCCACATTAAAAGGGTGAGCCTTCCCAGTTTCACGTATTTTGCTCTTTTACCCTTTTCTTCGTCTTTCTCTCCTCTCTATTGAGATGTAAATTTCTGAACTCAAAATCTAATGTGTTTTAGGACACTCAAAGGGGAAAGAACTTTTGCTCCCTATGTGACTGGAAAATGGAAAAAATACACTCTTAAAATGTAAGAGGTTATAAGCTTTGTAATCTGCTAGCCAGCTTGGTGTGAGAGCTGAAGCAAACTGATGCTCTTCCAGAAGAAAGGCTTTGCTGGGACCCCAGTGACTGGATCAAACTACTGTCTGCTGACAGTGTCTAGTTCAATCCCACTAGCTGTAGCTAGGATGTGGCACATGCTTGCAGCACATGCTGAAGATTCTTTGAAGTGTCTTTTTTGCTTTTATTTTTGCTTCTTTTTAAAAAAAAAATCGAGCTGTAAAGTATGTAGTTCAGGAAGGTCAAGTATCACATGTGAATATTGCTGACTGCACAGCACAAGAAAGGTCTATGCTGAATAAAGTTGGGCCTCTGGTTCTTTGCAGATATTTAGTAACAACCTTGAGCAGAGCATTTTTGCTTTCCACAACAGTTCTTGTAATTCAGCAAATGCATATTTCCCTCAAAGACAAACCTATACACCCTGGCAATTGCTATTTTTATGTGAAGCTCTATTTCATTTATTATTGCATAAGAGTTAGCCTGTGCACATTTTCAGGGAGCTTGTCCAAGGCAGAATAGCTACTCTAAAGACAGCACCATGGGATAATGACTTCCAGACTGTCCAAATCTACATTCCTGCAAGCTTCTCCATCAGTGCAGTAATAAAAACTCTGAGCCACCTGGGCTGCATCTGTACTGTGTGGGAGGTAGAAAGTGCTGCACTCTGCAGCCCTGCTTCCCTGGCTATCCAGATGAGGCCTTCTGTCGAACTTCCCTCCTGCCACATGCCTGAGTGTCCTTCCAGTGGAGCCCTGAAATGCATCCTGATGGAGTGTGTGCACACAGGCAAAACACAGCATCATCCATGGAGGTAGCAAAGGCTCGATCATGCTGGAGATGGTTACCATGAGCACAGTGAAAGTCAATTAGGAGAGGCCCTGCAAAGGACTGGAAGGGCTCCTTCCCAGGACAGCTTTTGCAGGTCTGGGACTCACAGCTGGCAGAGGGGTCTGCTAGTGCAGCTTTGCATTGCTCTGCCGGAAGCCAGTTCCAGAGGAGATCTTGAGCAGAGTGAAACTGAAGCGTAAAATATTGAGCAGATCTGAGCTGCAACAGAGGTGGCTTGCACCTTCATGGAACAGAAGCTTGTTTTCCAACAACACAAAAGTCAGGGCACGTGAGCACTTTGCTATAAATTAGTGAAAATGTCATCTATGGGGATAATAAAAAAAAAAAAAAAAAAAAAAAGAAAAAGAAAACAAAGCTGCCCCAAAGCTGATTCTTCCACAGAACTAGTTTTTGTGACTTCCAAATGACTCCACAAAATTCATGGCTATGCAGAACTTGCAGAAGTCACTCCAGTAGTGGTTCCAGCTTACAGGAGAGAGAAGATAACAGATTTTCAATCTGCAACAGGAGCCTTGCATTTCAATGTTGGGACTTTGAATACATACAGACAGCAGCAAATGGATACCTCATTTACTCTTTGGTGTTTTTATTCTAAATATATAGAAGAAAATATTAAATAATGCCAGAAATACATATGGAAACATGTAGGAGAATGTAGATTTAAGTGGGTTCTGAACTGACTCAGTAGTGCAATGGTCTGGGCATCTTTAACTAATGAGTTTGAAAATTGCTGTTGCAAATCTGAAGTTAGCTATGCAATCCTGTGGGATATGCATGGACTCTTAAAACCTACTTAAAGAGTCTTTTTGCAGTGGAGAAATAAGCTGTCTGTCCTGTGTAATTGGTTTCACTGAGTGTACCTTCTCTTTCAATGAGCCTCAATGTTTAGATTTGAATTTAGGCCACTGAAAGAAGTGTGGCTGGCAAGAAAAGTGAAGTCAAGCATTCAAAAATATAATGAGAACTACAGAAAGAAAGAAGGAGGGCAAAGGAGAAAGCAGCCTAAAGGAATGGAAAGAGGAAACAGCAAACAATCTCCAGGAAGCTGGATCATAACTTTTTCCAAAGTATTTTGCTTTTCAAATGTAGAAGATCAAGTGCAAGTAGGTAGTTGAGTCGGGAACACCAGTTCAGAATGGCCTTGTTACCTTTGGTTATTGATTCCTTAAAAGAAGATGTCCTGCTAAGGCTGGGTGAAGCAGGGAGGAGCATTCTGTCTTCTGGAGTCCCTGTGTTTATTTTAATATAGAATGTCCATGTGTGTGGATGACATGCTGAATGGTCTTCCATGGGTTGCTCTGTTTCTATCAGATGCCATGATGGAAGGAAGAGTCTGTCTGCACTGGACTCCTGTATGAGACCCTGGTGATTGATAACCACTCTTCAGTCAGAACTCACATTTCACCTGTAGGTTGCTTTTTCTTTGGCTAAGCCCCTACCCAAAGCAGGGTGAATTGAAAGCTTGAGGAAATTCAGTATATTTCCAGTGTGCTGCTGAGGCTCTGGAGCTGGAACTGGAATTAGACATGAATGAAAATGACAAAGCATACACATATCAGCCTTGTCCCCAAACCCAGGACCTGACCTGCCCTCAAAATTAGGTGATACTAGCATGCTTGCTCTGCACTAAAGTTAATTCCTTTGCCCTCACTTGCCCCCTTTTTTTTTTTTTTTTTTTTTTTGTCCCAAGGACCTCAGGAAAAGCTCTCTTGAGGCTACTCCCTGGAACCTGCTGAGATTTGTGTGTCCCCAGTGCCCCAGTGTCAAAACTAACTCATTTCCCTTGTTTCTCAACTGTTGAGAAGAAACAGCAGATAGTAATCAGTGTTTTCCTCTCTCAATGCCCCCCCACCACCTCCTCTCCCAAATATGGGAGGCTCCATGTAATCCTATCTTTTCTCTGTTTCTGGTGGAACCTTCCACTGAGGACAAAACTGTTTTATTTGGGAGGTAGGGATACAGAAAGTAGGTATCATCTTTCACTTTTGTTTCTGTTTTGGTAAACCTTGTTTGAAAGTCACTTGAAGCTCACTGGCCCAGAGTGCTTATTTTGGAGAGAATACAATTCCTATTAAGCTACAGCAGTAATTGTATGTAATGTGTATTTTTTTAAGTGGATAAGTTATCCACAAATCCCAGATGATGATATGTCTTTCAAAGAATATGCTGAAGAGGGCCAAGATTCCAAGAGTACTGTACAAAGGAGACAATGTCATCAGAGGGTGAACAAAATGGAAATGTTTGCTAGGGGAAAAGAACCACCTATCCACCCTCGTGTTCACAGGCGTCTTTTTGCTGTTGCTTTGAGCCCTTGTCCAGTACCTGTCCTAGACTTTCTCCTGAGACTTGAATGCATTTGTTTTGTTCACGGTTTGTTGTGGGTACAGTGAGGAAAGGTGATGTGACCTGTGTGTAGAAGGGCCAGTGCCTCACCTGCAACCTCAGGCCCCCAGTCCTGAGCTTCCCACTACAGGTACCTCTTGGGCCCTTCTGGAATGGTTGAATTTGGGATGCTGGAATGATGGTGTAAATTGAAATGGACGAGGAGTTGTGCTCAGACACGTTACTGGGGTGTGATGTTCAGTTGTTCAGTGCCTGCTCCACAGGGCAGTGAAGGGAATGACTGCTGCTGCCACACTGGGAAAGTGGTCTTTAAAACGGAGACCATTAGGTGGGGCTTCTCCTTCTGTTTTCTTTCTTTTTTTTTTTTTTTTAATAAAGAAACAAAGTTTTGAGACTTTCCATCTGCCTGGAGACTTTCTAAGCCATCTTTTCTCAGGAGTTACCATTTTCATCCTGGAAATGATTGTTGTTGTTTTAATCCTGCCTTTTGTCCCTCACAGCCTCGTTGCTTTTTTGGGCTCCGCTCCATCCCTCCCCACAGCTTCTCTTTACCCCTTTTGGAAAAACTGCAGCAGCGTTTGCCTCGGTTAAGAAAAATGGGGCTAGACAGGGCTGGGCAAGGCTCCTGCCTTGTCACAGAAAGGGCCGTGAGGAGGAAATGTGGCCGCAGCTGAGTTTATTTTGGAGACCGCCCACTGGTGCCCTGCCCTTTGCCCGGGGCCCTGACACAGGCTCCAGCTGTGCCGGCCACACCAGCAGAGCTCGGGGGCCGGTCCCCGTGGGGGAAGGAAGGTCCTGGAAATCCCCAGTGCGAAAGAGCAGACGCTGTATTATTTTATTTCACCCTGGGACATGGAAGCTATGTGGTTTTGGTTTGTGTTTTTTTTTTTTCTTTTCCTTCCCCTTTTATTCAGAGCAGAGAATCTGCAGATCTGAGTTAAAAAAAAAAAAAATCGAAACTGAACACTTGCATTCCTTTCATTTTCACACGCATGTCATGATCTGGATAATCCTGCCGTTCCAAAAGAGTGGGTCTGAATGTGCACAGGCTGAGGAAAGGAAAGCCAGTAACCACTGCGATGGCCAGCGGGAGGACTGGGTTTCCCAGAGCTGTGCCCTCCTCGGGGCTTTGCTTTTCCCTTGCCCTGCCGTCCCGTCCCCTCGGCGCTGAGGAGGGACTGATGCAGCCGCAAGCTGGCAGCTTTGTGCAGCAGCTGCGAATCATTTCGAGCCCATCCTCGGGTGGGAGCGGGGCGGGGGAGCGTGTGGCTTGTTTTTGTTTTGCTTTCCCCGAGCATTGCGCAGGCTGCGGTCCGCTGGCCGAGGCGCCCGGCCCCAGCAGCTTGTGACTCAGGGTGCTGGTGGTGCTCCAGGGCTGGAGGAGGGCTGCCCGCAGCCCAGCGGGACTGGGGAACCACGAGCCTACGTAGGCGCTGAGCTCAGGGATGGGGATGTTCCTCCTCCCGCCACGGAGGAGCCAGGAAGATCCCTGTCACCGCTGGCAGTGGTTAGGCAAGAGGAACACGTATTTACAAAGGTCTTTGGGACCTTTAAAACAAACTGCCTTTGCTTTTTTTCCTTTGCTTTTTTTTTTTTTTTTTCCCCTTCTCTGCCACACTTAAAAGTCCCCTGGTGCTTCACCCTCCCTCGTAACACTCCCACAGCTCCTCTGCCAGCATCTCCCTTAAAACCGCAGCTGAGCAATTACCACCGCTGCTCCCAGGGTGCTGGCTCCCAGAGGGATGAGTGAGGGGTCCCCGGGAGATCTCCCTGCTTGCCTGCCAGTTAGGTTTACCAAGGATGTTACATCGGGGGAATCCCATGTGCCTCCTACAGGAGTAAACCAGCCAGGCGTGCTATACACTTCGTGTATGTGTATATATATGTGTGTGTGCGTGTACAGAAAGATATCATTTAGTGGCATAAGCCCTCATTAATGGCAATGGGATTTGTGTGGTTTACAGCCCCTAGGAAGCTATTTGATAGCTTACTCCTAATTTGCAAATCTTTGAAGCCAATCGCCCGTACCTGGTGATTAAGGGTTTTTTTGCAATAATCCGGTGCAGAGAAAAACAGAGGCCTCTCAGTGGTTTGCATGAAAAGGCTGCTGAGCGGGTCCTGTGATTCACGGGCCAAAAATAATGTGTTCTGTTTAAACAACGTTCGCTCTGTGATACAAACTGACAAAAGCCAGTGAAATTTAAAGGGACCCTGTCAAATCAGGTCTAAAAATAACCCCAGCCAGCTGTGTTTTGGTGAGTGGGCGTGTGTGCTCATGTGCTGTGCTCCCTCTGCTCTGCCAGTCTTGTCCTGGGCTGTGGATTTTTTTCAGAAACAAGCTAATATGACATTTGAGCTTTGCCATCTGGTCTCTCTGTGTATGAAATTACTCTGTTCTGGGAGAAAGGGTCTGGCTTTGGCGTGGGAAAGAGCCCCCTCATCCTTGGCCACAGCATAGCCCCATCTCCCTGAAGGAGATGAAAAGTTGCTAGTGTGGGATTTAGTATCCCAAAAGGATGCTGCAGCAAGACTGCAGGGTATCATCCTTTAATTCAGCGGGGTGGTGGCAGCACAGGGTCTCATTCACACCCAATCTTGCAGTGTTTAGTAGGAACCCTCAAGGTGGAGTAGGACTCCTCCTTCTCCTCGCTCCTCTCTGGGCTTTGGAGGCATCACTTTCTTGGAGAGTGCTGTGACTCTCACTTCCCCACAAGCACATGGGAGATGGGCTCCTCGTCACGAGATAGCTCCTATTTGTAGGATAAGGCTCACTTTGAAACTGGGGTTCCCCTTCTGCCAAAAATACCCTGTAGCATAAACAGGCATAGCTCTGCGAATTTGCGCCTTGTCTGACCTCACCTTGCTCTTCCCAGGAAACAAATCTAGGCTTTCTACCTCTGTAAATATAATCATTCCACATGCCCTGTCCTCCTCCTGGGCAAGTCAAAAGATGCATAAAAAGAAATATGCAGATAAAGTCTGTGTATGTGTGTGATGCAGCTGCTTAGAGGAGCAGAAGCAGGCTTCAGTTGGTTTCCTCATCTAAAGAAGAAATGGGAGATGGGGGGAAGGGTATTTCTCAGCACCATCTACCCCTGTGCTGTATTTCCCCAAGTCTTGTCTTTTTAAGTCAGAAATGGCAATAAATAGCTGCTGGGGAATTCCCTCCTGCAGAAACCTCAGGAAAACACCTTTGCCCCATATCCAGGAGCAGCTGGCCCTGTTTGCTCTTCCCTTTTCTATACACCCACCAAATTTCTTGCTACCCTTTCTGCCCTGTTGAGGTTTCTATTGCAGAAGTCCCTGCCCTGCGGTTGCTCCGTCACTGGCAGTAGGATGTTGAGCATCTCCTTCCCCCTTGTATAGAGACTGCAAACCCCAAAAGATCCTTAGATCTTCCCTGCCAGGCAGAGGTTGAACATCTGCAGCATCTGGACAACTTTCCCCCTGCTGCCACACCAGAAGCTGAGTGCAGGATTGAGGTTTTCTTTAACTATCCCTGCTGAATTTTTTTTCCAGCTATGATTCTCTGTTAATTCAAACTATCATTCCCAAATTGCACTATTCTTGCCCAAAATATTTACAATAATAAAACTCAAATCTTCCTCTCAGCATGCTTCGGTGTAACTGGAGCATTTCCATCCCACTGTTTTTCTTGAGGGTTTAGGTATTAAGTCAGGTACCACAACTGACTGAAATTTGAAACAAAGGTGGCTTTGGAATTAAGTTAAACAACTTTATTTTAGCACACTGAAACTGTAAATACTGCTATCAGATTCCTTTTTGGTATTGACAACATTTACTTTTTGATGTTATTTCCAAAACAAAATGTCAGCAAAACTTGACGTCTTGGCAGGAATTTGTGCTTCTCTGATTTTGCTCTAAGGCTGTTTTCCAAGAGAAGTTGTGCTCTTCCAATGGTGGTTTTGCTTTGCTGTATACTTACTGTTTCAGTCATCTCTCACATGGGGGTGAAATGTGCATTTTGCTGTAACAATGTAGTAAAACTGATTACAAATGAGGTGTTTATACTGATGTTTACATTCTAGTAATTGATTATTTTTTTTTTTTT